>WYDF02023193.1:0-13107 GCA_009867245.2 Adranes taylori | reverse complement strand
CCTCTGACCGGGGGCCCCTTCCGGCTGGGGGCCCGTGGCATTTTGCCGACTTGCCACCCTGTAGTTACGCCACTGTTATGGATCGATAAGAAATTTAATTCTGCAGCACTTACTGTAAAAATATACAGGTGTTGGTGTTAAGAAAATGGAGAAAAATCACTTCTCGGCTTAATCTCAAAGCTTTAGGACATAGCGAAGTTTTAATTTATATTTTTTAAACCAAAACAATTGTAACTTGAGAACTGCTGAACAGATTACTTTTATAATTCTACAGATGTTAGAGGATAGCCAAGAGTTTTAAATAAAATTAAAATATATAAGGTATTCCATTTAGAAAAAGTTAACTTTTTGATGTAATACTTTTTTGAAAAGCCCTGTATATCTAAAAATATTTTTAAAAGATGCATATTTGGTAACATATCCCATTCCTAAAATGTCAAATTGTTACCTATCACACATCGGAAACGGAAACGGACGTACTATTCGAGTGGGATAATAGTACTATATCGGAAACGGACGTACTATTATCCCACTCTATATACGATAGGCTATAGGTATTGATGTTAGCCATCGCAGAATTGTTGTAAACAACTGGACCTGTTGGAATAAACTCGTTCTTAAGCTGTGTAAAACAGTATGGAAAACTGGCTTAAAGTTGATGGCATCAAAATCTCATTGGTTCTCTTTGCAACTGACTCCAGAATAGATAGTGATTGTGAAAGATAGGGGCGCACGAAAAACAGATTTTAAAACTGCGAGAGGAAAAGAAAAGAGAGTTTTATACTTTCATATGCGTAAGCTTTATTGACTGAAAATTTTATTAACCATGGGTTCGATATATGGTATGCGGTTACATTTTCATAAAATTATTTGTATTTTATAACGCGTCTTTAATTCTAAATACTTCTAAATTCTAAGAATATAGAAAAATGTGGTGGTCAAGGTATGAATGGATATTAATGAGTTGAAGTAAATGTGATTTACGAGAAGCAGGTTACTCTAAGCTACATAAATATATTTTAATTTATTCTAATTTATATTTAAATTATATATATTAGAAATAAGTCGTAGAAATTCTAGGAATTCTGGGCACAAGTGTTCAACTAAATTAACACCTGCATCCGGTGAATCATTATACGATTTTACGCAGTTAAATAAAAAGATTTCAGCTCGCGAAGATGTTTGTTAACGATGTCTATACAAAGTTCTTTTCGGGCGTAGGCTGGCAGGCATTAAGTCATACAGAAAAGTGGTATGCGACTTAAGTGATTTTATAAAATAAGTTCCAATTATAAAATATAATTCAAATCAGTATTTACGAGGGTTGTCTTTTTAATTTTACATATAGCTTTAACAAAAAGCAATAGTTCAAATTTCAGTCTTGTTTTTCAAAGTACTTGGCACCATTGGCACCATTCAGATGATTAAAATCGTTGACCACGCAGTGCATTCTTGATGGCGGGAAATGTAAACAAATCGTTGGGACTTAAGTCAGGGCTGTACGGAGGATGTTCAAGCAATTCGATGTTTTGTTGCTCCAAAAGCTCAAATGTTTGTCAAGCAGTGTGCGCACTCGCATTGTCAAGGATGAGCCGATGCTGTGGGTTGTTTTTTTCACACCTTATAAATGATTTTTGGTAAATAAACGGTTGTGTACCAAGCAGCAGTTACCGTCTTTTGATTTTGTAAAGGAATTGTAGCCACATGTCCGGAAAAGTTGCGACCATCTTTTTCGACACACTGAGCAAAAGGATGACTTTGGTTGGGTTCTCCTCATCTTGAAACACCCAAACAATAGACTGACGTATACTCTCTGGTTCATAAGAATAAATCCAAGAATCGTCACCACTGACGATGCTGTACACATTTTTGGAGCGGTCTATTCAGAGTTGTTCGATACCAACTGTCACGAGCCGGCATTTGTTCCTCGGTCAACAGATATGGGATCCAACAAAAAAATAATTTTTTTCACGCCCAACTCATCATGTAAAATCTTTTGGATTGAGATCTTAGAAATGCCCAAGGAACTCTCGGTCTCCCGGTAAGTTACATAACGACCTTTATTAATCATCTCTCGCACAGCATTAACGTTTTCCTTGGGGACCGCTAATTTTGGTGGACCTGACCTAGGATCACTGCTGAGATTTGTTCGTCCACGTGCTTCAATACCAATAACAGCAACCAACTCAGCAAGACATTGTTGTAACGATAAACTTCTTCGAAAGTTGTAAAAAATTCGTGGACATGATCGCCACCCCATCTTTCATATACTGGAAATCCTACGTTTTGTTATATCTTGCATAAAACAAAAGTTGAACCTTTTAGTTTTGACTGTCATCTTTTAAGTCGACTATTAAATTCAATTATCACAATAGTGTTTAGGGTAAACTAAACAACATTAGTCTGAACCCATGAATCCCCCGGTCCCCATATTTGCCTACGACACGGACACGGCTTCGCTGTCCGCTTTGCCGCGTCTTACGGCCGCTCGTGACTCACATTTTCCCCGTATTTGTATACGGCGCGGGTTTGCCATGACCTACGATCCCTGTTGACTCTCTTTTCAGCTAATTTCTAAAAGAGCAGTCTGGCGTGCGAAGTCTTGGTCTTATGAATTTGTCCGCTTTAGCGCGGTCTGCTGCCGTTTTTGACTTCATTTTTCCCCACTACCGCTTTTGAGTCACTCTTTCTTCGTGTCCACTTTGCCTAAAATTGAGGTCCCTGGGTCTTACGCTTGTTTCCCAAGTTTTATTTTTTCAACTTTGGGGAACTTTTTTCAAGGTCAAATTACTCCGACGCTAAGACATGTGATTTTTTAAACTCGCTTAATTGCTTAAATGTTAAAGGAACTTTCGACACAAGAAATGTAATAAATTCTTGCGAAACTTAGACCCTAAACTTAACAAAACAAAAAACACCCTGTACATATGTTAAATTGTGATTATGGGAAAAAAATGTTTCAAAATAAAACGAAAGGGTCTTTATGTAGCCTATACAATAAAGTTTTTCGAATGTCATATCTTTTATAATTCCTGAGATATTTCGAAGTTTGTTAGGCTCAAACGTGGCAACTCCGCTTCCTATACAACTTGGCAACATGGTGGCTCTGGTGGGTCATAGTCTACACATGTCTACCAAATTTCACCTAGATCGGTCCCATAGGGAAGGAGAAAGTCTTGAACATACAGACGTACGTACATACATACATGCAAACAGACACCGAAAAATCGACCTTTCTTTTATTTTTTTGAGCAAGAAATTTTTTTTACAAAAAACTTTTTATATACTGGAATATAGAACCATATGTTTTGTTACTTGCGCCCTCTATGTGGCTATATAATAAATTAAAATGACATCCCTCGTAAGATGGCCCAATGTGACACTCGAATGTAAGGTGCTTTTAAATAACTATTTAATATTTATTTAATACAAGAGCTGATCAAAAGATTCAAATATGTTATTTTATTTCAACAATTATGTATCAGAATTATTCTGTCAATTTGAATTAAATGTATAAGTAATCATTATTTCTGTAATTGTTTTTAACTACTAACTACTTACATTAAATTGATAAACATGCAAAGTGTATATATTTCGATAATCAATTATATTTTACTAAACCTCGTATGTTTTTTTACTAAACCAAATAATTCTCTTTGATTTAAGCCCCATCTAGTTCATTTAATTTCCAAGTTCCTGTTTAACCATTTGAACACAACCCTTAGTCGCTCACAAAAGGGAGACGCCGGGTATCGATCCCGGTACCGGTAAGCGACAATATAATAGGATGAGGGAAATGTGAGGGTATGGAATGTAAGGTAGAAGTTGAACAAACATTGAGGGATGTGAAATTACAACAGACATAAAAGAATAAAGAGTAGAATTAATAGGAAATACGAATGTTTGATGGTTAAAGGATGGTTAAAGGTATTTTACAGAGTATTTGAGATCGGTTTTACCAGAATATTTGAGATCGGGAAGAAGTATGAAACAAAAGAGCACAATAGCAAAGTATAGGTGTGGTAAAGAGGAAATACGTATTGGATGAATGATAGGGAAATAAGTTGTAGAATATGTGGGAAGGAAGAAGAAATATGGGAGCATTGGATGTGAAAAAATGTTGTGGACATATGAACAAAGGATGGTAGCGGGTAATTGGAGGGTGTACATGAGTCATGGAGTAAGGGACACAGAATTATGGAGAAAATAATATTTGAGATTAATAAAAGGAAGATGTGGTTGTGATGAATGCTGCTGAGAAATTTGTGAGGAATGCAAAGTGGGAATAAATGAGAATCGAATCATAAAAGAAGTGGTCAAGAGGGGATGCGAGGAAGTGAGAATACGTTATAAACAGAAGTTGAAGATGTGTGGATGTGTGGGTTGGTTAGGGGCTCTGAGTCATAGAGATGGAAGATAGGAGAGGAAAAAAGAAAATAAAAATGAATATGTAAAAAGATAGACAAAATAGAGAAAAAAGGGAAAAAAAAATTGAGGTAGTCTTTTTTACGTATTATTCTTAGTTTTTTTCTTCTTCTTTGATCACTTTGTAAAGAATTATTATTTGCATATGATATGATAGGTTGTAACCGGGAATTTATTAAGGTTTATTTATTATTAATGCCAAAATAAGTTATAACGGACGCTTAAAAGGAGAAATCAAGCAACGTATATAACTTTTGTGTCATGTCTCATAACTCAAAGTATATAAAATTTGATTTAAACCTTCGTGTGTCGAAATCAGACAAAAATAATTCAACATGCAACACCTACTAGTGACAGATTCCTGAACTTGTTTCTCGCAGTACGTCAAGCAGCTGATGGCATTTACGATGTATATGTTTCATTATTCTGGTTTGTATTTACATAATGGAAAATACGTTATTATCTTTCAGTCAATATTTTAGATATTTACAATCAACTCCTTCCTATAGAAGTGTTGTGGCAGGTAAGCTAATGAGACACACACAAACATTTTTTTGTAATATTGTAGATGAACCAGTTATTAATTCGAATTGGTCATATAATTATGTGCGGAAAGAAAGAGCCCGTTAATGGATCAATTTTTACATATGGATCAGAATGCGAACGTCTGCTATAACATCCGTTACCCACGAAATAAACGCCGAAAGTCATGTGGAGCAAAATAAACAAAATAATCTAAACATGTAAATGTTCCAGCAAAGCTGGCTAAGTGCAAACAGATATCTGCAATATTGTATTGAATCAGGTTAGATTTAGATATTTTATTGTTTTATTGTTACTTCCTATTATTAATTGAATAATATATTTTGAAGGTTATTCGTTTAGGAATTATTTGCAAGATTTCGAAATTTTTCCGCAATGGATTTAAGATGCTTGTGGCCTAAAGAGAAATATGATGCAGTTGTATTATATGCGCCACATCCGATTATGGACGGAATATGCATAAATGTTCATACAAATTATCTGCTCAACAAGAACATGACTTTCGCAAGGACACCATTTCAAGCCACCCATGCCACCTGTACTGGTAGAATTTGGTACAGAGTAAATAAATCTATTTTATTAGCCGAATGATCTTTTAATAAAGTAATAAAAATAGATGAAATAAATACAAGCCAAACAAACTAACATAACCACTACGAGAAACAAGTTAATTACTTACCACCAGAGGGATTTGAAACGCGAATAGTTATACTAGTTCTGCTTATACTTAAGAAGCATCAAAACTTTGACTAAGTGTAGATGAAGTATGAGTCGTGGCGTTCCCGCTGATTGCTTCACATTCCTTAGACACCCGCTGATTGCTTCACATTCCTTACGCAACAAAAAAAATGTCTTACAATTTATAGAAGAATTTTACCAGTCTTTGGTCACGCAATAATGAGTGTGCAGTCAGGTTTACTAGTCAAGGTCGGCTAAATGGTTATGTCGACTATGTAATAAATCACAAAGTAACGGACAGACTTTGTTGAAAAGAAAATCAAATACTAACATAAAAAATGGCTCTAAACCGCAACACATTTCAGTAAAATGGAAGTCCAATTCTTAAGGCGCAATTCTTAAAGTCCAATTCTTAAAATTAGAATTCTCAAACATAATTAAGAACGAAGTCTGCTATTTCAAATAATATAAAATTATTAAATGTAGGTATAATAGATAAAGAATTAAAATACAATAAGTTTCACGTGTAAATAATATAATAACATTCTTATTATAATTTTAAAATGAAAATATTGGAAAAAACACAACAGATAAGTTATCATGAACTGAATATTTAAAACAGACTTGGAGTTTATTTTAATTCTGTATTATTAAGAATAAAAACAATTCAAATAACCTTGAGTGATTGTCATGTCATTGCGCACAAAACTAATTATCTATATCGTATTTAAAAAATACACATTAAAGGAGACACTAAAGTGCGATATTCAATAAGCATGCTTCAATTACATAATTAAAATTACCTCGTTTAAAAATTGCGTTACATCGTAGATATTATTATGAATGACAAACCAAGAACTAGTATTGTTATTATGTTTTTTAACTTCTTCTCTCGTGTACGTTTTGAGCGGTTGAGCCATTTTCTTCAAGTTTTTTTGCGATTTGAAACTGTAGTAAACGTGTAGGGCACTGAGAAAATTAATTTCTTGAATAATTAATAAAACACTATTGCCAGCGAACAATGGTCCTTAATCCCACTACCAAAGAGTTCACGACAAATAATTTGTTATAATGAGTTTGAGAATAGTTTAAGTGCCACTTGTTCGCTGTTTCTCACCGGCCAAGTACGTGTAACTTCGTACAATGTACCATCACAACTCACGATCAACTACATCACCAACAATCACCACAAGTCATGGCATAAATAAATAACGTTTGATGACGTTTCACGCACAGCACTGCCACCATAGGCAAACAGCCACGCACGAGTTGACATTTCCTTACAAAACTTAGTCCATACTATGCTTTTTCAGTGTATTCTGTTTTCATTTTCTGAGTTTACACGAAGTCGCAATATTATTTTATATTATAATGTATTTTTTTTTTAAATGTAATAAAACTTTTTGCATTAATGAAATATAAGGCAATAGTACGGTTTATGGAGTCCCGCCGAAAAATAAAAGCCATACCATATTTGAAAACACTTAGTATAAAACATTAAATTTCAATAATTTTTTTCATACTGTTTTTAACAAATAACTAACTGTCCAATAAATTTTAAGTGTTTTACGGCGGCCTCTCATTGGAAATTTTTAGGTTACTTAATCGAATAGTTATTAATATTTGGATAACGTGTGGTACTATTCATGTTTGATACTTACAGTAATGCTACAACATATATGCATTAAAGTGATTTGTACAAATGCTTAAACTGGTTTTTATTCTATAAAAAGTATCTATATATTCTACTAAAAATATTACAAATGAACCATGGTCATGTAGATTAAATTATAATCTTTTTTAAGTTGCATATCTGCGTTATCTAGCACTAAACCTTTATAAAGTGTGTACAGTACTACCAAGAAGTTAACTGGTAACACTGATTGCCATTGATGATATCTAGCTTCTAATTTTCAGAAATTATGGAAATTACTTCCATGTATTGTAAACATTATTTAAATAAATAAAAATCATATCATATATGAATAGTGTCACGAATCATATATGAATAGTGTCACATTTTATCAAAGTATTAACTACTCGATCAAGTAACTTATAAATTTGCACATAGGGACCGTCGTAAAATCGTTTACAATTAATTTGACAATTACAGTTATTTATTAAAAATAACATGAAAAGACATTATATATCTGTATTACTGTGTAATGTTGAATAAAAAAAGTTTATACATTACAATATCAAATATTTTTAGTAAGTGATACCGTGTTAAGAGCATTTTATGAATGATTTCTTTTAGATATATCGAGACACTTTGGGAGACTGTGCCTCCTTATGTACACCACTGTGCTCAGTGCTTTCAAATAAGGTATGATTTTTAAATTTCGGCGGAATCCATAAACCGTACTCAAGCCAAATATAAAATAGGTATAAATATATGTGAATCTTCTATTTATTTAACAATCAAAAGTAACAATACATGTAATTTGTGAAATATTTAGGAGGAAGATCGGGATTAGACTTAAACCCCTTCCAAAATTTTTACTTTTGTTATTTGCAAGAAGTTTTTAGCTTTATATATATATTTAGTGAGATTAGAAAAGATGGTGAGATTTGAGAAAAAAGTATAGATGGATTAAGAGCAGAGATTGGTGTTGGAAATTTATATCGAAGGAATGAATGATAGAGATAATGTTGGATATAGGAATAGGTGGTTAGGGAATAGAAAGAAAATGTATGAATGCATTGGATGGTCTATTAGCAGATGGGGAGAAAAGATAGTTGAAGGAGCTGAATTTGTGAATGAGGTTGTTGAGAGAATATTAGGTTTGAAGAAGGTATGGCTGAGTACTTAGGGTCGGGAATAAGTATGAAAGAGAAACGGATGATTGCGAGATTTAGGTGTGGTAGTGAAGAAAGAGATGATACTGGATGAATGAGCAAGCAAGGAAGTGTAGAGCGTGTGGGGTTGGTGGGGAAAATTGGTTGCATTGGATAAGAGATTGTGTCAAGATGGAATGGACGGAGGAAGAAATGTAGTATTGTACAGGCCTAAAATATCTGATGAGCCAATTAAATTAAAATATATGTTGAAGACTCAATTGTTAGGAATCAATTAAGCAAGCGACTTACTATATTGCTTTGTGAGAAAGAGTATGATAGTAAATTATGTTTATCAGGTTTGAAAATGATTACATTCTTTTCGAACAATTAAGTACACTGAACCGATTTTGAGCAATAAAAAAATTCAATAACTTTTTAGTAACACCTTGTATATTTTCATATATTTTGATAGTCCTTGTTATTCTCTTTAAAATGATACCACGCATGAGGGATTCAACAACTGATGGTTCCAAAGATATTACTCCTAATAACTTTAAACTTCTCAATTTGTCGCCATGGCAACCGATATTCAACATTCATGTAATTCCTAAATAATAGCACATAGAAACAAAGTTACAAGAAAAAATATTTTGTTCAATGAGATCTACAAGGCGATGCTTTTGCAATTTAATAAATATTGTTATTAGTGACACGTCCACATAATTTTGGGAGGAGTTCAAACTGATTATATTATTCAGAAATTCAGTATTAAAACGAGGAGGCTTAAATTTAGGTCGCATATAGAACTTTGAATTGTATTATACGCCTAATGAAATTAGTGTCAAGTCTCCAACTATTATAGAACGCGGCGGTGCCACGTTGGGAGTTTAAAAAAACTTTTCGGTATATCCGTATACTATAAAATATAGGGAAAATTAAAGTGTATTGTATATCGAGTTTAATACTTTTAGACTGTCCGCGTCCTAGGCAAATATTGGGATCGGGGGATTCATGAGTTGGTGGATGCGTGCATAGGAGAATTTAAAAGTTTAAGTGCCGTGTTAGAAATTTCTGAAAATTCGTCAAAGCGAACAGCAAAGCGGTCCGCTCCATAGGTAAATATGAGAACCGGGGAATTTATGGGTTGGTGAATTCGTGCGTAGGCGTATTCAAAAGTTCAAGGCAGCCTGGCGTGTGGAGCACGCCACACTGCCCTATTAAAAATGTCCCAAAAGTCGGCAAAGCGGACACCGCAGGTAAATATGAAAACCGGCGGATTTCGTGGTTGGTGAATTCGTGCGTAGGCAAATTCAAAAGTTCAAGAGCAGGCCACACTGCCCTATTAGAAATTTTTCAAAAGTGAGTCAAGAACGGCCACAGGCCACGGCAAAGCAGACAGCGGCATTTTTTGCGCCGTATGCAAATATGGAGATTGGGAGACACATGAGTAGGCGATTTATAGGGTAGACTAGTTACATTAAACAACTATTGTGCTAATTGAATTTAGCAGAAGCGTTATAAGGTAACAACCAAAACAAAAATAATAAATAAATCAACTTTTGGATTTTGCTAAATATAATAAATCGTATGACACATAAAGGCTAGAGTATTTTTGTCACGGTTTTTTGTAAAAAGGTATCAAGCAAACACGTCTTTTGTATTTCGTGTGACATAGTGTATTGGATTGAAGCTGCTAAGTTGGTATATTCGATTTTCAATTTTAAAATTTTAATTCTGCAGTTTTAAACTTGTAGATTTTGATGCATTGACATAAAATAAAACTGTAATTTAGATTTAGATGTATTTCTGTCAATTATACATATTTTGGAGACAGAATCTAACATACATTTCTAAAGCAATTGGGAATTTAAATTTTAAGTTGGCATTGAATGATTCATTTAGTTCAGAAAACGGCCAGACATAGCGTTAGTTTGATTATTAAGTTTAAAATAATTTATAGTATTATTATAATTGTAACTTAGGCATTAATTATTAATAGTTCTCGTAGAGAAAACAAAAAAACCTTGCTTTCTAAATCGTTATTAAACGGCACAATTGCGTGTTTTTTTGAGATGGCACATACAAGCTATGCTTAATTACTTTAAATATATTTTTCGACCAACCCGTCTTTTGCATCATTTCACCCAGTACCTTGAAAGTTGCCTTTTTATCAACCTTATTAATTTTACCTAACATTTCTTACATTCCTAACATTTCTCAATTGGTTCGCCTGAATCAGGGACTGAAAATGAATGAAGAGAATAATTCGAATATTTCGGCAATGGTCGACCAAAACTCTAATCTGAATCTAATGATCGGCTTCAACTGCATATCAAAGTAAGTACGCAAGCATTCGAAGAGAAAAATAGTCTGACACAAGAGTTTGATAAGACGAAGAAGATTAAGAAGAATATACAACTGTAATAACGAAAAGAGAACAGAAAGTATCGAATTAAACATAAGTAACAGAATCTACAAAGATGAAAGTGTGGCAGAAGAATTAAAGAAATACACTGTAGAAATGATGACAACAAACTTTTCTAGAAAGATAATGCACCATAAGCAACAGTCGACGGATGTCGGCATTAAAGGGCATATTTACAAAACAATATTTATATAACCAACAGAACTTGCAGAAGTAAAGGGAATAATCCCCAGATGCTAAACAAAGGCTGCGCTTTTGATGATACCATATCACCTAAGGCAATAAATATACCAGCCCTTTATTTATTTAAGAAATAGCAAATCTGTGTAACTTATCAATACAACAAAAAATATTTCCGTAATAATCAAAAATTGCCAGAATTATCCAAGTAACAAGCAAAATTCGCCAGAATTATCCCAATATACAAACCCGAAAACAAAAACGACCCAACTATAGACCAATAACAATACTCATTCTCTTGGCGCTAGAGTCCATGTAGGGCCCTGGCCTCTCCTAAAGCATCCGTCCTTGCTTGTAGTGAATCTTCTCCAGATCCGGGTCCCCAGCGCCTGCACATTCTCTCTGACGCCATCAATCCACCTCTTCCTTGGCCTGCTTGGCTTCCTTCTGCCATTGGTTGAAAGTTTTCGTGGGGATTCTATCTCCCTCCATACTTATAACATGCCCCAGGTACCGCAGCCGTCCCTTTTTCATTTCAGCAACCATGTCAATATCACCGTAGAGCTGATATACTTCTTGGTTGGTTCGAATGCGCCACTCGCCATCTTCAGAAATCGCTCTAAGTATCTTTCGCAGCACCTTTCTTTCCCACACTCTGAGCAGATTCTTGTCATGTTCAGTGAGCGTCCAAGTTCCAAATCCATAGAGCACCACTGGTTGAATTATGATACGGTACACGATGATCTTCAGCTTTCTAGAAAGGGTTGAGGATTTAAGTAGCTTATTAAAAGCATAGCAGCATCTGTGTCCTGCTGCAATTCGTGCTTTTATCTCTGTACTGATCTCATTGTTCTCAATCACCAGGGCCACTATGTACTTGAACTCTGCAACTTTCTCGTACCTTCCTTCTTCGCATTCTAAGTGCCTAACGCACAGAACCTTTCCGTTTCTCTCATACCGACCATGTATTTTGTCTTTTTGTTGTTAATTCATAGCCCTAAACGCCTTCCTCCTTCACTCATATGTTGCAGCGTCTCTTTCAATGCTCTCGAGCTTCTACCAAGAAGGACAACATCATCTACAAAGGCCATGCACTGAAGGGATCTAGTGTATAGAGTTCCTCGTGGGTTGAGCGGGATACTCCGCATGACGTGTTCCAGACAGAGATTGAAGTGCGTCGACGAAAGTGCATCTCCTTGCCGCAGCCCTTTCGCACCTCAAATTCCCTTGTTAACAGCCCCTGGATCTTTACCCTCGCCCTAGTGCAAGGTAATGTTATATAGACCAGACTAATGAGCTTCTTTGGCACTCTCATCACTTCCAATATAACTTGCAGCATGGACCCCCCTGACACTATCATATGCGTCTTTGTAGTAAATGTAGAGTTGGTGCACGCTGACATTATGCTCGTAGCACTTCTCCATAATCAGCCGTAATAACAGGATGTGGTCTATGGTTGACCTGTTGCGCCGAACCCCACACTGGTATTCGCCTAATTCCTTCATATGTCGCAAGCCTTTTTGGCAGTACTTTCGAAAAGATCCGGCATACAACGTTCAAAAGAGAAATCTCACGACAGTTGCTGCTAATTATCTTGTTATTCTTTTTGTGGGTGGGACCAGTGTTCCCTCTAAGATGTGCCCGTGTGCACGCGCACTTAGATTTTAAACTAGCGCACATGAAAAATAAACAGGCGCACAAAAAATTATTGAATACACTAAAAATTACAGATACAGTAAAAATTAGAAAATTTAAAATCGATGTGTTTTAAGCTAATTTTTTTAATTGATGCACACCGATTTATTCGTTTTGAAAATCTGCACACGCAAAAACTAATGCGCACTGAGGTCACTGAAAATTAGAGGGAAGACTGGATGGGACAGATCACCGCTATGCTCCAATCTTCTAGAATGTCTTCGTTTTCCCATACTGAACGAATGAGAGTGTACATATTGTCGCTCACCTCCTCCCCACCATCACTTCCACAACAACCTTAATTTCTATTTCAGGTCAACTAACACTGACTTGCGCAGCCAAGCAAGGACATAAATATACAAGACCACCAGCAAATCAGC
>WYDF02023171.1:0-13109 GCA_009867245.2 Adranes taylori | reverse complement strand
ATATATATATATATATATATTGAAATTTGAGGTGTCCGCCAGTGCAATCTGATGAGAAGTTGTTTGTCTTCAGGGTTGTATCTCGCGTGGTAGGCCTTTCAGTGTGCCAACGTTTCACTAAAGTCACATCTGGCATAATCTATGCTTAGAGAAAGTCTGTAAACTTATTGTGAAATGCGTTTCGCATACGACCTTGTAATTCTCCTTTCTACGTCAGCGCTTGCCGCACCTAGTACGGTGACGCATCTTGTTGTGTCTACACATGTTCTTGATGGTGGTCGTACACTGGATGGTTGAGTGGATGCTGATGGTGGTTGTAACGTAGATGCATTTTTATCTGATTTGTTGATGTGAATTATTTGTTGTTTATTTTCAGGGTACGACCACGATCAACAACAAGTGTAGACACAACAACATGCGGCACCATACCAGGACCGGCAAGCGCTGACGTAGAAAGGAAAATAACAATGTCGTATGTGAAACTCATTACGCAATAATTTTTCAGAGTTTCCCTAAGCCTCGACAATGCCAGATGTGACTTTGACGAAACGTTGGCACACTGAAATGCCTATCGCGGCAAGTAAAACCCTGAAGCATATATATATATATATATATATATATATATATATATATATATGCTATGCTCGTATGACGAAAAAATCCTTATTTTCATACACAAACATAGAACGCTGTAGATATAAGCTCTGTAAAGCGTTAAAATTCCATGTTCCCAAAAACATTTTTGCAGGCGTCAGAAGATTTTATAAAAGATAATAATTGGATGGTCCGTTTTTGTAAGACGAAAATTCTGGAAGTTTATAGACTAATTATACAAGCTTAATTATTCTAAAGTAATTATACAACCTGCATACATTTTAGACAGAAACTTAGACAATAATTAAATAATACAAACCAATTTTTTATTTTCAAATGTTATTGAATATAACAGGCTAGATTTGAGGATTTAAAATTTACTATGCTATCTATGTTTATTTTCAACAACATTATGGGAACAGTTGATACGCATCTGTTCACAAGGAATCATGCGTTTAAATATTAATTTCCTTTTGAATATCCTTTCAAAAACAGCGCAAAACGATGGGAATTGAGTATATGAAACATACTGGTAACCGAGAGTTTCTATGCAAATAAAGACAAATTTTCGAAAGCTCCATGCTATATAGTTTTCACTCATATATGTATAATGGATTTCTAGCTTGTAAAGTGCATACGTACATATTTTGATATGAAATATCGTGCATATATATATATATATATATATATATATATATATATAGATATTCTATATGAAATGGAGGAAAATGTATTCAGGCAATTTGTTTCCTGTTCCTGGAAACTATAATCCTATTTTGAGAGAAAGTCTTCATTCTAAAGCAACTTATTCAATCTGTTTTAAATATGCATGTAAATGTTCTACAGTATAATAATAAAACATGCTATACGAGATGTGACCAAAGAATTTTTAAATTTTAAAGGATCATTGCGTTCTTAGAGACTTAATATTTTTTTAATGTAACTTTGCGAGTATTCCTCTAACTCTTTCTTTCATAACGCAAATACAAATTATTTTATTAATTAGCAGTTAGAATCTTTGTCAATACCTGAGCAACTCACGTACTTAGCTGCCCGTGTCGTCAGCGAATCACGGTGGAACAAAGAGAACAGTTCCAGCGCGTGCGGTCTCACGTTAAACTGACCTGGCGCCCGAGATGCACATTTCCGAAGGTTGTTATATTCTGTAATAAGATATTTGTTTGCACCATCTGTGACAATCGCTAGGATTCTCCATTAGCAGCGAGCGTTGCGAGCGGGAGTCTCACTTTATTAGGTTAAGTATATTATACAAAATATAATATACTTAACCTTAACCAGATTACGTTACATAGTATATACGTTTACGAAAATAACCCAACAATATATTTTAATCACCATTTATAAAAAATACTAACTAAACCAATCTTATCCCCCTCTCTTTTTCTTTTTCTCTGTCTATGAGGAATAAGGAACTTTTGAGGAATAAGGAACTCGTTCTCAACAACTCCTCTTCATCATTCCTATACCCTTTACTCCTCCTCTCACAAACCCCCATACATTTCCCTATAACCTTCTTTCCTCCTCTATCGTACACTCTTAGAAGCATTTTTTCCCTTTTTCCCATCATCTTAATGTCCTTTCCTCTTTCTTCTCTCCTCAATAATTCTTTCCATTATCCCTATAAGTTTTATTTTGTTTCTCATACACATCCGTACAATACCCTACGAACTCGTTTTTTCATCACTCCAATTCATTCCCGTACATGTTGGGATACCAACTCGGTCCAGCCCAATAAGAGTACATTTCCTAAAAAAGTACATAATTTTACTTGCCAAAAAGAGTGCATGTACTCTTTAAAGAGTACGGTTGGTAACCCTATAGTACATGCATTCACCCAATGCTTCCAACTTTCCTCATCTCTTCAACATATCCTACACTCCTCTCACTCTCATCCATCCAATATATGTTTCCCGTCCCTCATTCCCATTTCTAAATCGAGGAATCATTCTTTGTTTCATGCTTATACAAAACAATTTCAACAAAATTGATAATTTCATATTAATATTTTTTAACGTTTCGTCCAAATTTATAACAATTTTGGAAATGTTTTTGGGGAAAAATGGTTAGCATACATTTTGTAGAAATTTTATCCTCTTTCAAGTTTTGAAAATTGAATTTTTTACATCTATACTCGAGTCCATTCTTTTACGCATTCATTGTAATAAGAAGATAACCACCTTTTAACTCAGTATATTCTCATTAGTATCTAGAGAGTCATCATTAGATTTATGAAGATTAATATTTGTTTATATACTTACTAAAACTGCTATCAGAAACGCTATCGACTACTAAATCTTTTTAAAATATAATCAACGCTCCATTGAAAAATCGTTTAGAATAACAATTCCTTGGAGATCAATTTCCACTGTTCGTAGGGAAAAAGTCTGGTCTATTACAATGTTGATGTAGCTCGTAAAAGCTGAAAAATCGGATTTGCTCTGCAGACATTTTTTTTTCTTTCTTTTCTCGTCATCTTACTTTCGTCGCTATGGAAAAAGACACATGAGCCGATGTCAAATAAGTGCGACAATATTTGAATAAAAATACGTCGACAGTGTTTCCTCTATTAGATGATTCGCAGAAAAACGCGTGGATGGTTGGAAACATGATATTTTGCTGATACGAATAAATGACGCATCATGACGAAAGAAAATTTCCTTTAAATTATTATGGTATGGCTATATGGGGATAAAACTGTACAGTATTTATTATAATCGCAATCGTCATCGCTTTGCATCCGACACGGTACGCAGGTCAGTTCTATATGAAAAATCGTTGCGGTATGCCAGCGGTTGATGGGGTAAATCCCATCTGCTTGTCATATATAATTCGTTTGTTGTTCAGGCATATTTTAAATTGGAACCATAATTAACAATGAACCATGCAGCTACACATTTCTGGCTGCATATCCTTCTCGGCTTATTCTTGTGTTGACAATGTATGCCCGATATTGTTTCATACATTGCAAAAATAATATCTTATAAATATCTTATAGTAACAATATCTTCTTATAAATTGTTTTTATTGTTTTAAAACGTAATAAGGTAAAACTATTTTTCTTCAGCATTGAAAAAAAATCTTTATTGGATGATGTACATGTATAGGGTTTACCAATTTGGCTTACTTGCAATTTTATTGAATTTAAACTCAAAATATTAAAGAAAATTCGACAATTGCACTTCGCCATTTCAAGATATAACACGACCGGGGAAAACTATTCCTCCCAAATACAAATCACACGCCCCTTGCGTTCCGTTGCGCCGTGTAGCATTTTTTTCCCAACAAATTGCTACCTTCGATAATCAATCATTAACAACGGAAAAAAGGTCAACAAAGCGTGTAATCGTCCTACGCAATCTGGTTGATGGGGACAAAATAAGTAACACCTACTTGCTTAACATTATTTTTCTTTTTTTCTTCCTCTCTACACTTTAGGGACAGAAGAGAAGGCTTTTATTTCTCACTATTATACTTCTCTCCTTTATTCCATTATCTCTAAAAATTCCTATCCTTTCTTCTAGTTTATAATCCCTCCCACTATCCCGTCTCTTTTTTCCCTTTTACTTTCGTCTATTTATTTGCCCTAATATTTTCTTCATTATATCTATATCCTTTCCCTCGTACCACAAACTTAACCTCCAGTTTTCCCGTACTTCCCTTTCTCTATCCTTCACATTCCTTTATCCAGTGGGTTCAGTTTTCCTCTGTCTTACCACATATTCTTGTTTCTTTTTTACTCATTCATCCAAAACTAATTTCCCCCTCTTCA
Source organism: Adranes taylori (assembly GCA_009867245.2). Classification (NCBI taxonomy): domain Eukaryota; kingdom Metazoa; phylum Arthropoda; class Insecta; order Coleoptera; family Staphylinidae; genus Adranes; species Adranes taylori. The sequence continues at coordinate 8,725 of WYDF02023171.1, read as the reverse complement.
TTTCCACACCTAAACCTCGTAATCATCCTTTTCTCATACATTCTTAAATCTAATAACAAATATTCACTCTATATCTATTATTATACCTACTATTTTTCTACATCCTTAATTCTTTCTACAATCTCGATCACCCCTTCCTTACCTATCATCATCTTCTCCAACAACCAAATAAATTCCTTTCATATATCATTCCTTTCATTCCTTCTTTTAAGTAATCTGCTTACTTCATCTATCAAGACTTTCCCTTTTCACTCCGTTAATCCATATATTATATTTACATAATTCTTCCACACTTAGTCCCTCCAATTCACCCTCCTCTACATTGCCTATCAATCCTGTCCATTCTTTTAAACACTAGCCTCCCACCTCTTCCATTACAAACCCTTCCCTCTTACACTTCCTCTCCCATTCATCCAAGCTCAATTCACACCTTGCTCTTTTCCCCCTACAATTCTCTTTTTTCTCATGTACCTCCATATCTTCTTTTCTCCATTGATCTGCTCTCCACTCAAAACCCCTTTCTAGCATTAATATACTTATCCCATTTAGCTTCCTGCCCTCTTACTTTCCTCATTATTTTCCTAACCATCTTTTTCTTCTTCATAGCATCCTCATCAACTTCCTGATAATTCTCCTTCCTACCCCCTCCCTTTTTCGCACACTCCTCTTTTCAAGCATCCTTTTTAACACATTAGTCACCTCTTTATTATTCATGCCAGGAATTTTACTTTATTTAACTTTTCAATCAACTCTTTTTTTCTTCTCTCATTCCATGCATACTCTCCCTACCTCATACACCTCCCTTTAACTTACATCCCGCTTTTCTATATCGTCTCTATCGGGAAGTGGTTGGATTCTATTCTCTCACCAATTCTCATACATTCCAATATTTAACCCATATTCTAATTCATTACCACATAATTTACTATTGATCCTCTACCATGTCCCCTAAATGTTATGCTACCCCAATACCCTTCCGTACAGCCATTTCCCACACACCATTTAATCTATTCCAAAAATCTTTTTCCTTCAAGATTTATCACTTTATCACACACAATGGAACAGTCAGGTGTTCCCTGCTAATTTTTCCCCATGACAAGATTCACCTTTCATCGTAAAAGTTGCTGTAGGTAGACATTTGGAGAGCAGACTCGTCTCATCTGCGTTAAATATGTTGTCGGGGGAATAATCATTCAATAGTGTAGGTAGATCCTTAATCCACTTGCTTCAAATTGTCAGGTCTACTGCGCTACTTTCGCCACATATTGTTTTGAAAACCACGTGATTTCTCTTGTACCCGTCAAGAGAATCGTTGCTATCACAAAACCAGGAAATATTCAACATTTCAGCAAAGCCATGCGCCTTTCCTTTAATTAATGCACCGCTCACAGGAATATTTCGCCCATTACACGATTTTACCTATAACTTTCTATACACAACTTTCTATCTCTGGAAACACTGGATTGCGAAACGTCTTTACTGTACCTCGTCCTTCTTGGCACTCAGATTCTATCTTTTCACGGTTGGAAATGATTCTCCAGAGTGTAAATTTGGGAACACTTCATCGCGGGATTTACCCTCGTCAATAAGTTTTAAAATGCGCTACTTGTCACTTGCGGTGAGGTAAGTTAGCTTGCTCTTAGGCATTTGAACAGTCTTTGAACTTTTCTCCATTGAATACCTCTCCAGTTACCAATCGAGGGCACAATAAATTCAAACAATGTCCACAGAAATGAAACAAAAATGTCCACAAAAATGGCTGAATCAGAAAGTGTCCGATTCGTATCCAACGAATAACAACGAGGTCATAACAAATACAAAGACGAGGTATGACTAAACTGACGTGATGGCTAATTTAAGAGGAAAAAACTGAGGCAGACGATACGAGAGTAAAAAACGCCCTGCCTACTTACCGTGTTGTGCGATGACAGGCGGTTTCACGTGTAGAGGTAACGGCGTCTAAGGTTCCACGTGCAGAGGTACTCTCGGGAAATTTTCGGTTCCTCTTAAACGGGTAAAAATACCCCACTTAACTAGGTTTTGGTGCTTCTAGTAGTCGGGACCAGCATTTTAGTTCCACTATAATTAATTTTTTTTTAAATTATCTAAATATATTTTTTGTATCATGGACCTCATTAAACTTTATTTTCTCGTTATCATTTTTTTATATGTTTTCCCCATGACCCACATACTACAACCATACTACTGGAACCAAATATCTCTCAAGTACATATGCTTCAAACGAGGCCACAAAAACTGATTATTAATGCAGTGATATTTTTACCGTTCACCGTAATCGCTCTTCCTTCATCATTCTAGCACAAGAATGGACCAATAATGCAGGTGCCTCTCAATAATCTCATGTGGATTCCCCAATCCCCAAATGTGTACAGTTAAGTTTGTTAATGTGGCCTTAGAGATCGAATTGTGCATCATCACTCAGTCTCATATTTTGATGAAAAGTGGGATTTGTCATCTCTTGCGCTAATATAAAATCCTTCGTGGGCAAATATGAAGGGGGTCGAACGATACTATGAGAGAATGCAAAGAGATATTTGGCTTCTGTCGTTGGTTCGTTGAAAACAAAACTCATTGGATAATACCAGATGAAATGGTCGCCTTTAGCTATGCCTTTAGCTAAGTTTTATATTTTCTCCTTTCATTTACCAAAACCCATATCCGTTATGGAAAGATTTTTTACTATAACAAACAAATACGTTTTATATTTTGGTTAACTAAATATTCATTTTGAAACTACATGAATGAATATAAAAAAAACCGTAACATTTCAGTGAGTGTCTTACGGGCAACAATATCTGAAGGAAATTTTATGAAATAAACTTTGTCGAGTAAAATTGCAAAGCACACTCAGATTTTATTTTATGGCAGTAATCTAGACGCGCATTCCTTATCATTTTCATACAGAGAGTAAATCCAGATTCGTATAAAATTTCTGCAATGAATTCTTTCTTTGTTGACAAATACATTTTTTTCGTTTAGAGAATGCATATTTCGATTTAATAAAATACAAATATCGTAAAGTCTCGCCGTTATTAGATAAATTCATGACAGCCAGATAAATTCATGACAATTTTAATATACGAGGAATGATGAATAAATTATAAGCGAAACATGAATTTCAGCTTTATTGTCATATCGAGAAATACTTACTCTTCAATTGAATTGAGAAGGTCAATAAATACAATCGACAATAAGAGACATTTTATGAGTGATAAGCTAAATTTATTATTAAATTCATGTTTGATAGAAATTTAAATATCATCCGCCATATTGGTTTCGCTGCTAACCACATTTCAATATTTTTAATAAATATTTTCAAAAAAATAATTTGGGCATTCCTATACATTATTCCAATTTTTGGACATCCCTGAACATATTTGGGCACCCTGTACATTTTTGGACATCCTTGTAGCATCTCAGCACTCTAGCCAAAATTCACAATGAGGGCAAAAAAATAACCTGTCGCACAACCCTGAGGTATATCAAACGCGTTCGACTATTTATTATAGACAACATACATGAACGAGTTGAGTCAAGGTCCACAATTGACATATTGAAAATTAAAAAATTCAAATTTCCCACCAAACTGTCATCACAAACAACATGATATCATTGGTTTTCAAATGATATCTGTCAAATTCAATGCATACTAGCTTTAAAAAATTTATTTATCAACGACCATCATCAGTATGTACATATTATTTATTAATACACCACCATATTATTACAGAAAACAACCAACCAAATTGGCGGCATATAGCACTGAATGTACAATGCAATATACAGCAGAAATCTGTAAAAATGCAGGAATCTGCCAAATTTATATAACCAACAGCACACATAGTGCTCGTTGGCGAGCATTCGCGTTCATGTGTAAGTGTAGGGTTTAGATATGTAGTGAGATATCGTGAGGTGTTCGCGTTCGTAAGCAATAACATGGTATAGATATGTCGCGAAATGTTCGCGCTCGTGTGGTTTGTGGTCTAGTCCCCGTAAACTTACCGGAGAATAAAAATTAGTGACAAAAATGTATGAAGAATGAAAATTAATTTGTTTGATATTTTCAAACTAGTCAATTAACATTAATATAATTAAACTTATATTTGAGCTGCAGATATCACGTACACTATACTTTCTTTAGGTTTTTTATTAGAAGAAATACAACCATTGACTGCGTTAGCCGCCTAAAAAAGAACTGTTTTATAACAGTTGTCTCCCCTTTAATGGCTTGCGGCCGCAAGTTACATGCCAAGAGGTGTTCCTGTTACTTTTCCTGATTAGTTTTTACTTTTTCCATTTATTTTAGTTGTTGTGAGTTATGGTAAGATTTACAACTCTCTAAAAAAATCAAACAGCTAGAAAAATCGAAATTTTAATATTGTACTCGATATTTATGGTTTATTATTTCCTAGAGCTCAACAAGAAAATAACAAGAGACATACATTTGTAAATTGTTCAAAATTTTTACATTTGTAAAGTGGAACGAACCACTTTACAATTGTAAAACATACATTTGTAAAGTGGTTCGTTCATGGTTCCATTGAAAGCCCTTTGTTATTATATATAGCTTACTTTTTCTATTTCTCAGCTTAAAATGTTCGCGATAAAATTCTATTCCATCACAAATGAGCTCCTGTTAATCTTGGTGTTCATGTTTCTCTCTACAACTTCCTCCTATAATTTTCTTCCCCTTAAACTATTGCTATTCTTTCCAGTAATCAATTTCCCAATATTACTACATTTGAGATGTGCTAATTCGTGCCTTCGATGGAGTGACGCCTTACGCTGCTGCGTACCCCTTTCTACTTCTACAAAGCTCAGTTGATCTAATAATTCGCCAGCGACAATCAATAATCGAAATAGGAGAATACTTAATATTACCTAGATAGCTAGACAATGAATTAATTGTTCCTCTTTGAAACGTTTAATTTACGAACTAATGAAGAAGTTATTTTGATCTGACACTTTAATTAATGTAAAATATTTTAACTTCTACAATTAATTAAATTGTTAACGGAATGCTAAAGAATTACAATATTTCATAGAATTTAGCAATTTGTGTGATTTGGATGATTACTGAGTATTGAAAGTACGTAAAGTGTAGAAGAAATTAAAATGATTTCCTTTTTTCTACTTTACGCGATATATCTATTCACTCAAGTATTTACATTAATTGCAAAATGTGACTAAAGATTTTTTTATTAGCATTATATCAGTGTCAATTATAATGGTTGTCATTAATATATACGCTGGTTTTTTTTTTTGATTTCGTTTTGTAAAAATAATTTTATTAAATATGTTTTTAAACTCTCATTAACTCAGCATTCTTATAAATATTGCACGGACATGACAACAAAAAATGAGTTTCATTAAAAATAGGAGTTCAGAGATAAAATGGTATAACCATTAGCGACATTATAAATTATCAATGTTTATCTTTTTTTTTACTTGTTAAAAATATCTCATTGTGAATTATCTCTCTCGAAAAGCGTTGGAAACAGAAACTTTGAAATTTACTGTAAAAGTTTGGTTTGTATAATACGCTTCAAAATAGAGTGAAATGATATAAATCACACATTTAAATTAGCAGATGAACCTAATTAATAAACCTTTTAATGAAAATAGTTTTTATACATAATACAATATTCTCTTCTACATTCAAATAGAATAAAATTACTTTACCTTCCTATAAACGGACCACAAAAGAAAATAACTAAAATATTTTTTTCTCAGGGGAAGGAAATCGATAAATGAGGAAATCAACTTTACCATGTATAGTATCTTCCTTGACCGTCTTTTTTCATTTTTTTAGTTTAAACAATCTTCGTATTGATTTATAATCCTTCCTCCTATTCTTTCCCACATTGTGTCCACATAACCGTTTTTCTCTTTTTTATCACTCTTTCTGTTTATTATTTTTCCCTTTCCTTTCATTCTCTTTACTTTTTTCCTTCTCTTTACAAGAGTTTTTTTGTGGTATAATTTATAATTGTTCTTTTTTGGATTTCTAATATATATTCTGTCTTCTTCATTTAAAACAGTGCCGACTGAACTTATAGTAATTTCCAAAATGTTTGGAGCTATGCTACCAGATATTTGGCGGAAACATGTTAGCTGTATAGTAACTATTTCAGACAAAATGAATTAAAATTTTGTATTTTACTCTTAATTTGATGTTTTGAAACCTTCTAGAATTTTACCTGGACCCAATAAAATGATTATGTCGCAACGTCGATGTTATTGACAATACAAAATTGAATTGAAAGTGGGGTATTAATTGCATCGAAACTTTGATGTCACTGAAATTGTAGATATTCATATATAGAAACGTCGGTGTTTATTATGAATATTTGAATGTGTGAAATATATAATCACAAAATAGGGATTATTATCTTAGTTAAGATTTTGTAAAAGATTAATAACATTTGCTCTGATGATACATCGAAACGTTGATGAGTTTACCTTGAATGCACTCTAATCTGCATCTGCAGAAAATAACAATCTAATCAACTGGAATTTGTAAGTTCTGTTTTTTTAATGTCCACAACATTCTTCAGAATTAATTACATTTATTTATTTAATTACACTTATTTAATATTTATTTATTTAATACAATTTAAATTATTTAATTTATTCAGGAGGTCTAAAACCCTCCCCTTTATGTTCCCTATATATCTTCTTGTATATTTATTGTCTATTGTTTTGATCAATGATATATAGCTACTTGCTTACATTATATTGCTTCGTCTATATCTATATTCTGCCTATCAATTTACCTATTTTATTATTGCAAATTTTAAATCTATTGTTTTAATCTTTATATGATAACAATCGGGTTTTCTGGTTAAGACATTTATTGTTATCAGTGTATGTATTCATTTTAAATTTCAAATCTAAAGTTATTTTGGATGAGCTATTGCAATGCTTATTTGCATTCACGACGATGCTATGCGGAGATTCTTTTATATACATCATAATTTGCAATTATATCAAACGTCTGCGTAGCGTAGAGCATCGAACGTTAGACTTGTAACCTGGAGGCCGTGGCGGGTTTAATTCCAAAACTTCTCAAGATTTTTTACTTTTTCCATTTATTTTAGTTGTTGTGAGTTATGGTAAGATTTACAACTCTCTAAAAAAATCAAACAGCTAGAAAAATCGAAATTTTAATATTGTACTCGATATTTATGGTTTATTATTTCCTAGAGCTCAACAAGAAAATAACAAGAGACATACATTTGTAAATTGTTCAAAATTTTTACATTTGTAAAGTGGAACGAACCACTTTACAATTGTAAAACATACATTTGTAAAGTGGTTCGTTCATGGTTCCATTGAAAGCCCTTTGTTGTTATATATGGCTTACGTTTTCTATTTCTGAGCTTAAAATGTTCGCGATAAAATTCTATTCTATCACAAACAAGCTCCTTTTAATCTTGGTGTTCATGTTTCTCTCTTTTTGGCTCTTTCCTTTTTATCTAAGTAACGTATAAGTCTAATATTTACTGTTCTATTTGAGTATTTAAAAAAATTTGATTTGGTACATTTATTTCCGGGTTTTAAATATGTATAATAATTATTTCAAATATGAGTAATAATTATTGAAATTAATTATTTCATTCACAAATCTTAAAAATTCTATGTACAATAAGGAATAAAACTTTAGATTTACTGATTTGTTTTGCATCTATCTTCATTGAAAACAGATTTTATTATCGAGGGAACGTATACCGTACGAAACACACAATTATATAAAATGTAGTTATGTTTTTGTTGCTGTTATTGTTTTTTTTCGTCACTTCTTTAAATTTTATTAGGATCATAAATCTCAAGAATGTATGTCAACAATTTTATGTCCTGTTATTGTGTTTCATGCTCGGTTAAATTTATGAGCAGTTTGGTTTAGCCGAAAGGATTCGTAAATAATTTTATTTGTCGGTGATGTTGTGTTATGTAATGTTTTAAATTGAATATATACAAAGGTCAAATTTTTATAACCCGTAATAAACGTTCTTTTGTCTATATATTATCGATTTTCTATTATTTTAAAATCTTAAAACATGATTTCACATGTAACAGCTGTTTCATGATAATACAATTATTTTTATAATTACTATCAAGATAATTTTATTTCTATTAAGAAACAAAGACAAACACATGGCAGTATTATTTTTCAATTATCAGTTTTTCAAGTTATCAATTATGATTATTAATACAAAACACATTTTGGAAATATTTCTTCTTTCCAAAACCCCCCCTGCAGTGAGCACAAGTTTTCTTGGGATACCCTCGAGTGCGTTAATAATTCTGTTTTAATTCTATGTTTTATCCTCTATCATATGTTTTTGATTTTAATTTTGTTTAATACACGCGTTACATATTTGTATATACTAGCGGACCCGGCAAACGTTGTTTTGCTCCCCACCTAGTCCCCATATTTGCCAACGCGCGGACAGCAGGACGTTGCTACGGCCTGCGACCGCGCCAGTGGGTCTCGTGGATCCCGTTGCCGGTCTCTCTCTCGGTTCCCCTGTATAAATTAACCAAACCAGAAACCCGTTCTTTCCCCTTTTTCTCCCGTTTTTTTGAAGTTTTCCCGTTGAAAATATTCATCGTACTCAAATACCTATGTATGTCAATTTTCATGGCGATCAGTTGAATGGAGTAGAAGTTGATGTGCTGCAGCGCCATCCAGTGGCGAGTT
>WYDF02023160.1:0-13110 GCA_009867245.2 Adranes taylori | reverse complement strand
ATTTTGAAATAAAAATGTTGAACACAACTATTGTACCACTCCATTACCATTCTATTAACACCAATTAATATACAAAAGAAAAAGATTTTTATTTCGCATATTTTTTGCCCCCCGCCCCCCTCAGTGAAACTCTGGCTACGCCCTTAGCCTAGACTTTATACATATAAAAGAACTGATCTCAGCAACAACTTTGAAAATTAAGAAAGTCGTAATTTTAATGTTTTCAATATTTCCAATATGTTCTTTCATCAAAGGCTACATTAGCTTTACCAGAAAAAAAATATTTCTTAGAAAAAGACTATTTCGTTGGTCTGCTATATTTATGTCGACAGAAAATTAGAAAAACAACGTTTAATGCTTGTTCGACCCTTATAATCGGATTAAAATCGAAGCAGGCATATTATTTTTTCGGGTCTTCTGACATTAACTTAAGCCAGCAAATGTTTTTCTAACTATAGTATATAATATTATTTCTATAGCCCAACTAATTACTTACATTAAAATAGCAATTGTAATAATAATAATATTGATGTTATGCTTATTTGCATTTATAAGTAATGTTATTTCCTACTGTATATCTCTTTATGACATCATGATGTAGCTTTGATGTTATCGTTGACGATCATTCTTGTATTTAAAGTCAAATAGGTTGTAATTATAACAAATCAAATCAAAGTGTGTGCATAATTTATTTGTTGTATATTCTCTTTCATTTTCTTTAACTGTATGCTATAGGTAGTATTTGAAGTTATCCGTAAGCCAATGGCGTATTAATTTAAAAGGATATACATACATATATACTCTTATTTGCGTTGAAATAAATGATACGACATTTTTACAAAAACAATACTAAACAAATATTTTATTCGATTCTGTACCTCTCCAAAACACGTTATTTTTCTGTAACTTATATACCTTTCTCATCACTTCCAATCCTCTGCTTTCTTGCTCAAAACAAAATACCCAATCCCTTGCTATTTCTACCTCTTTTACGCTCCAAAATATTCCCACTAACCTATTGACTCAATGACCAATCTTCTTTTACTAAACCACATATGATGCATTTTCTCAGATCTTTGTCCATCCAATATCTATTTTTCCATCCTACGCTCTCATATCTAAACCTAGTTATCATCTTCTTATCCTCCACTCTATAGACAGACAATAACTTTCTAGACATTAGTTTTGCTACTCTGCTAACTTTTGTTAAATTTAATAGTTGTTATACTCTGCTTTCTTTCCTGCTTCTCAATGTCTTTCATTCTTTGCTTCATCTCTTCAATCACATATAGTGCTTCATCCATCTTGTTTTCCCAAAACACCATCTTTTTTTTTTGCGTGGAAGTGGATAAATCTTTAAAAGACGAAGGATGCCCGTGCATCCAACAGTGTGGGATATCCACCCACTAAAACTCTACTCCCTTTGGAGGATTGGTTCAGATAGGAGGTTTGTTGAATTTATTAAAGAGGCTTTAGGATTTGTCGTCCTCTTCAGCCTGGGTCTATGATTTGAGAGGATTGTTAGTGCAGTGTTAGACAGATTACTTGCAGGCAGTGTGTGCTATAGTATTTACTTTACAATCAAGGGAAACTTGCAAAACCTTGATTATAGCACGGTTCTTTTTTCTGGGTTTCGTGGGCAATATCTAGGGTGGATTAGATTGTTTGTATGTTTTTTTTGACTTTTGTGTTTTGCTGTTTTTTTCTCCCTTTCCTTTTCTATTTCCTTTCTTTTATTACTTTTTTTGTCTTTATTTAATTTTTTATTTAATCACTCCTCGACTACGGTGTGGTTATCCCAAGGACAGTGGGATGGATTATAATATTTTCTAAAGATCATTTTCGGGGGGGCGGGGTCTTGCATTGTTCTAATAATTCGAGCAGGGGGTAGGGGAATTTACTTTTTGGGTGCCTAAATCAATGGTTTGATGTGCCCCAGTGGGACCGAATTGTCTGGTGGGCTATTATGTTGTTTTCGGCACTGCGCCTGTGGGGGTATTTAGATTGAAGATGTTTCAGGCGATCAGAACTGGGTGTGGCCGAGCAGTGCTCGTACACAATGTTGCTTGGAAATCGATGATGCAAACGGTTTACTTTACGTAAGATTCTTCGTTCACATGAGACTAGACTGTGAATTTGGTTATTGGTTTCAGTAGAATAATGAATTGATCTATAATCAATAATAGGTCTTACGTAGATATTATAAGTGTGCTGGAGTATTTTGTGGTCACACCCCCGGAATCGGCCTCTCAGAGCAGAGATTAGGTTGGCGCGTTTTCTAACCCTAGCGAGAGATTGTTTCATATCGGAATTCCAGTTAAACGTTAGATTGAATATGATTCCTAAATATGTGATTTCATCTTTTAGCGGGATCCCTTTTCCCCAGACTTGGAGCCGGACATCCCTTTTGTCTTGGTACCTATTTCTGGTTAGATTTGGGTGCTGTATTAAGATGGATTGAGTTTTGCTTGGGTTTGGTGTGACGCGCCATTTCTGCGCCCATGTTGAGAAAGAGTTGAGAGAATTTTGGATATGCTTGCTATTAGTTTTGGTTGATTTGCTGCAGGCCCAAAATGCCATGTCGTCTGCATAAAGGGAGGTGTGTAGCAGTAGGGTCCCTGGAGATTGGTACATCGTAGCAGTACGTATTGTACAGCAGTGGGGCCAGGACGGAGCATTGTGGGACTCCAGCCTGAGGTGGATAGTCCTGGATAATGTGTCTCCTATTTTGATTTGTGTGCATGGGTTTGACAGATATAACTTTACTAATTTTATTAGAGTTGGGCGAAATATATTTAGTGTGTCGAGTTTGCGGATTAGGCTAGCATGCCGTACGGAGTCAAAGGCTTGAGTGATGTCCAGAAATAGTGCCAAAACACAGTGTGCACTGATAAAGCGCGGGTAACGTCGGTTTGGAATTTCAGAAGGGAAACACACCATCGACTATCCGACCTTTTCATAATTTTTTCATCTTTCTCTTTCCCATTCATTTTTATTTACCTCTCTTCTACATTCATGCATACAAATTTCATATACATTTGTTACCACTTCATCTTTCAACACCCTTCATTCATACTTTTCCATTTTCTCAAAACCATTCAGAAACATTTAAACTTATTCACCTTATTTAAATCAATTTCTCATTGACAATGAGTTTTCTGTACCTAAGACTCTAAGACAGTTTTACAAATTTAACCTGAACTCTGTCAATTTCTGTTCTTTTTCTCACCGGATTTTCATTTTCTCACCGGATTTTTATCGTCAATCGGGAGCATTGCACAAAGTCTCCGCGTGTGGTAGTCTCTATCGAGGCATTCTTTGCAATTCTGATCACCTTTCCAATTGCGTTTACGGTGGACTTATTCAAATTGGTTCTCCGCTAGCCCTCCGAGGTGTCGAATCCAGCTCTCCATCCGGCCTAAGGGCAGTCTCTCGAGTACTTTTGACATTGTGTTTAGTAAAGATATGAGTCGATAGTAGTTAGGCCTCGAGAACTTCCGGGCCTTGGGTATTAGAATGAGACTGGCCTCTTTCCAAAATTGTGAATTTGTACTATAAAAGTATAACTACAAAAGTTTAGTGTATAACTTACTTCAGACCCATACATCATGTATATACATACCAACACTCTCATTTTCAACGAATCTTCAAATTACTCTTCGTAGGCACACCTAATTCTCTCCACATAAGCTTTGACTTTTTGTACAACCATCATCTGCATATGTTCATTACAAGATGCATTATTCTTTAGTATGAATTCTTACAGTAATTTTGTCACTTGTTTTATTTATATTTTCATTTATTTCAAACACGTCTGTCCTACTATCTCTGCTTCCTTTCTTGCACACTTTCTCTACCGTCTTTTCCCTATTCACAGCCATTCCTTTTCTTAACAAATATCCATTTACTCTATCGATCTCTTTATTCATTTCTTCCCTATTTGTCGCGGATCTGCCGCAATTAGACCATGTTGTTAGGCGCGGCAATTTGGACAGCGGGGCTGTCGTCGCCGTAGGCAAAGATCGGAACCAGGTAGAGGCAAAACAACGTTTGCCGGCTCTGTTAGTATTCCATAATTGTCGGTGTTTACGGTAAAATGAAATATAAATTGCGAAATAAAAATCTTCTTCGATTAAGAAATAAATAGCACGCAAAAAACATGAAATGGACCGCTTCACACGAAAACATTATACATAGACATTCAGTTCACATATAAATTTCACAATCAATCGTTCCGAGTTTTCATGCGCAAAAAAAATCAGCACATATATGATGTTTTGCTGACCACACCGTCATCGTGTCTGTATGTATTCTTTGACATACAGATTTGGGTCTATGTTTACAGTGCTAGCTTAATATTTCTGCATTTACGAAGGCTATTTATTATTCTTATTATTTCTAAGCGAATGGTTCTTAAACGTTTGTTTCCACTACTCATTTTTCAAAAATTTGTAAAGCTTTTCACCTTTTTGTGTTTGATTCGTGCTCTTATGTATCATTGGCTATTTCTAGATTTGAAAAGGATAACGCAAGCAAATCGTCGCTTGATCTTTACCCGATAGACCACAATTTATGTTTTCGTCGACAAGATAAAGCAATTTTTGATCCCCAAAAATTTCAATGGTTGAAAAAAAAATTCTATTGGTCGGAAGTATAAACCATCCTAAACTTTTGTAGCAGAAGTTTCCTTTAAGCCACACCTATTTAGTAGTCGATGTTACCGTATGCCACCGGCTCCTTCATTACGCCAAGGGATATTTCTGCCAGCAAATTCCACATAAAATGAACTACTTGATCTAACGTTACTCAGACGCATTTTGGGTATTGTATTCATCGTTTCTAAGTGAGCAAATTCGTACATTTCAACTCGCATATTCACCATTAAATGACTTTGAGATGGTTACATTCTATAAAGGGTCTGATTCGAAGAGTGGCCAAATGGAGTGTTTTACACTAACAGTTTGATCTGGAAATTGAATTCCGAAAAGATACAAGTAATAAAGTAGCCAATACCCTGTCATGACATTCGATCGATAAGGAAGAAACACCGAAGATATGTTTCGAAGATGAAGTACCCAAATGTAACTGGCAGAACCGAAAGAAAGCTGAAGTGAAATAATGTCCTGAAAGTTATCTCGATTGTTGCATAAAAGAAGGAAAGCTGTACCGACATATTTGGGAGTGAGTCGAAGATATGTGTGCAAACTCCGTTCCGTTAACAAATATTAATGAACAACCATGAGCTTCCGACTACAGGTCATTTAGGAATTGCGACGAGAATCACTAGGATAGCGCGTTTTTACTATTGGCCTGAAATATTCCGAGAAATGGTACAGTATGTAAAAAGATACTATTTGTAATGCCAATGTTACAAAACGTCACAGCAGCAGATATCCGGAAAAATGCAACCCTGCAGTATTTTAAACGGTGAGCGCGGACTTAATAGGACCGCTTCCAAAATGCGCAAAAAGGCACAATTTTCTTCTGATACTTCATAACCGTTTTACGAACTGGGTACAGGGTAGACCCCTTAGGAATGCAACCGCGAAGGCCGTGACTCAAGGCGCTATACAAGGAAGTAATACTGAAATTTGGATGTTCAAACATGATAGTTTCTAATAGTGTTCAGTTCGATAGTAATATCTTTAACTATCGACCTATCGGAGTCATAAGCTGACTTCACCATATACACCTCAAGTAAATCTTGAAGAACGCACTAACAAGACCATCAAGACAATGATCGCACAATTATGCGAAAGAGATCAGTGCAGATGGCACAAACAGGTGGAAGAATTTATGTTTCTGATCAACACAGCATGGCATAAATATATCGGCTTTCCGGAAGGGAGTTCTGGAAGGGAGTTAAAACCACCGAATATGCTATTTCAAGAGACAACCGGAATACACATCGCATGCACGTCAAAGACTTATAAATTCGTACGGATTAAACTAAATCGCGAATTTAGCTGACATATTATTATTATAATTTACGAGGACGCGAATGGCGGTGCAAAGTCGGCGATAGGGTAATGAAATGCTAATTTCTCTTGCCATCTGCCGTTAAAGGGTTTGCGTCCAAACTAGTTCCAAAACATTCCGATCCTTATACTGTCGTAAAGATATATTCCCCTGCAGTATACCAATTACAAAACGGACAAGTAAAGCTAATTGATCGAGTCCATGTGAAAAATCTGAAAATCGCTCATTAGCCGTTTTCTTTAAAGGCAAGAGCACGGGAGAAATATGGAAAAAGGCCGCATTCGATCATTCAATAAGTAAATGGCTAAGAGAACTTTCGCAAGGTGCGATGGTACCAGCCACAATCACACCAACCACAATCGCATCCGGGGAAGACGGCTTGAAGGTAAAGAAAAAACAATAGGGCCAATTTAGAAAGATTAAAGAAATGGAGAACCTGCTAAGTAAGCGAAGGGCAAAGCCGCTTCCGGTCAGCAAGCAAGCAGCACCAAAATCGCTAACTCCAGGTGATGCCCCAAAACCGAGCCAGCCCTCAAATGAGCCTCCCACCGCTACTCCGCCACCGAGTAAAGGTGCTACCGTCACCTCGCCTGCAACTAACACCTTGACCGTCAAGATTTTCGAAGAAATACTTGCAAAACCGCATTATTCACAGTGGACAGACGCTACGAAGGAGGCAATTTTCAGAATACTCCAGAAGAAGAATCCAAATCGGGTTCTAGTACGGTCTACAAGGTGTTAGCCCTAATAGCTCATAGTACCGCCAAATAAGAATTAAATAATTTTGTTCCGACATAGTGCTTTTGTTGTAGTTGTTTTATCTCTATGCTCTATAGAATGACCTACAGAGCGAGTAGATTCTCACTATGAAATCTGATTTTGTTTAATTAAGCTCCGTCAACAAATCTCTTGTCTTATCTTATTTTAAACTTAAATTTAAAGTAAATTCAAAACAATAGTTATCCTGCAAACATCAGACCAAGATGCACAGTTATTACACACATTATTTTCTGCTCAATCTTCCGTTCACTTACTCACTTCTTAGTTCATTAACTCAAATCAGTATTTCACCCTTCCTAGACAAACTACTTTCTCAATGAGGAAGCAGAAGAGGTCTATGTCGGAGAAAGAGGTCAATCAACCACCTAGAGCACGGATATAACGAGGATGACAGAGATAGAACTCCAGAGGCACGTGTAGGTCCCCCAATGACGATTATATTACTTCGGCGACAGCGAATAAATCCTGCATCACCATAAGTTCATTATGTTTTGTCACAAAATATCATCGGTTCTGCAAAAATATATTTCACACCATTTTCATATCTTCATCACGTGAACTGTCTGGATCAACATAAAATATCTTCGGTAAACATTCAACATAACATTCAACCGACGTCGATGCCGACGAAAAGCCAAAATTCAACCAAAAACACAAATTTATAACAGAAATCAAATTATCTTTAGCTCGCTATTTTTACTTGCTTTTTACTAATGTAATATGGTTATGGAAATCGTCTTAAGAAATCTTGAATTATAAGTAGGAGCTACATGTTGTCAGTGAATTAAAATCGTATATGTATAAACTTATAAATATTGGAGAACAATAAACAAAACTATTTAACATTGTTACTGCATTTCTGTGTTTATCATATAAGAACTTGAGTGCTTCGTTTTAATAATTAAAAATTTGCAAATTTCTAACCCAACCCTGAGACCTTATGCATTGAGCCTTATTTTATGTTACAAAAGATCAGAATAAGAAAAGCATTATAGGAATCCTCGATCCTTCTTTAAAAATCTGTAACAAAACTACCACCCTGTGTCCATGGGAAAATGGTCTGATCCTATCTCCTATCCTTACTAATTCCAATTTTACTCTACAACGTGCAGATGTACGTTGTAGAGTAAAATTTATTAAAGCAATAAATGCAAAGTTTTAAATACAATAAATGAGCCTTAAAATAAAAAAGGCTCGTATAAATTTGTTAATAGGGTATCTGTGTGCTAATTTTCCTTCAAGCCTTTCGAAACTGTTCTGGCGTAAAGAATATTTTTACTCGTAAACGGTTTACTAATTTAAAACAAAGTACCAATATCAGGTTCTAAACATCAAAACATCACGTTCCGTAATTTGCTAATTCATTCCAATTGAATTGATTTGGGTCAGAATCAAATGTGATACAAAACTAAAAAGCAGCAGCACCAAATAATTTTAAAATCAATATAAATGCGTTCCAGAATTACTCTTATCAAAGTAGGATGGCAATTTGTTTACTTTGTAACTAATATTCTGCGTTTTATATTTTATTCTGTTTATTTTGTATCATAAAATATGCTCGTGCATGAGATTGTACAGGGTTAGGTTAGAATTTGCTGTTCTTAATTATTAAAGTAAAGTATTTAAACACTATAATGATATACGCAATAACATGTTTAAATAGTTTGGTCTATTGTTCTCTAATGTTTATAACGTCAAATATATGCTTCTGCTCGCGATTTGGATTTCGTAGCTACTCTTTGGCTCCTCTCAGCTGTTGATGAAATTAAATGATTGAATTGCAAAGATCTACCGTAGACTTTATAGATTGGTTCAGACCAGTAGAATTACGCTCACATGAAGATGGCGTGAAATGAATTGTTGAAGCTAATTTGTCATGAAGAAAAATAAATGTTGCGATAATGAAGGATTCATTACCTTTCACAGAGGTAATAACAAAACAAGCGTCGATGGTGTTCTGCTCGCGATACTTTATAAATCCATCCTTTGCCGGGTCTACGGGTAAATAGCACATCACCAGGAATTGCAGATGGTAAGAGTGAGCCGGCGGATGTCGTAGGTTCTTCTTTCTGCTTCAGTGAAGTGAAAGAAACAGGTACTTTAACTAGCATCTATGGTGAGCGTGGACAATGCTGTTTGATCGGTCTATCGGCTCTTCTGTAGCGTTCATCTCGACTTATTTAATACGCCAGACGTTTGGCGCCTCTCTTCTACATGTGTCCACCTCGTCTTCTCATTGTAAACGTAGATACGCGGAAAGGAGTCTGAAATATTGATATGAGTAAGAAAGAAAAATTTAAAATTAGATGAGAGTATCGTGGGATCAAAAGATTCAGCTGAAAATTAGATGATGTAGTTTATGTGTACCTGATTCGATGATCCTAGATTTTTTTTTGTTATTGACTGTAGATGAATTTAATTTAACTTAAATTTTTGTTGGTGGTGCTTACTATAGATCAGAAACAGATTCAGAAGTGCGAATTCAGCTCACTCTATGAGAATCAAATGGTTACGTAATGAAGAATTATTTTTGATTGATCTGTGCAAAGGTTTTTGCTCAAGAAATATCAAAATAACACACAAAATGCGCCTGAGGAATAATAGCTTGAGAGGTAACTTTTTATGCAAATTTTCTGGGAAGAGGCTAAGACGTGGCATTCGACCACATCTCCCGCAAAAAGTCGTAGCTTAAAGGAAGCTTCTGTGGAAGAAAGGTTGTATTTCCGATCAATACGAAAGTTCTTCCTCATCCGTTAAAAAATGTAGAGACCAAAATTGCTCTATTTTGTTGACGAAATCATAAGTGGTGGAACGTGTAAGCGGTAGTAGTAGCAGTCCTAACACACCGAAATCTTAGAAGCATTGCATTATAACGCCTTCATGCTAAAATGTGTTGAACTAATATTCAATCAAATTCGTGTAAAGCATCAAAAGAGTGAAACGCTTAAGGGTTTATTTAAAAACACGTAGTGGAAAAAGCCGAAAACTTTCCGCTTTTTCTAGTAAAAGACACTAAGAAGAAATCGCCACCGCCAAGAAATACGTTAAGTCGTAAAACTTAAAATACTAGGAAATAAAAAAGTCATTACTATTATTAAAATGTGAAAATATCCTAAACTTGTGAAGAAAGCAATCATATATTTACAAGATAAAGGATGTCGCTAACTTTTGACAAACAGTGTCTAACCAATCAGAATAAACACGTGAGATTTTGCGTATGGATTAGAATCTATATATTTTCTATGCGGGTCTGCTTTGTTTGATGATATATTTTTCTCACGTCTTATAATCAGGATTTGGGTTTTATTTACTAATTTGATTTATTAATTAGTACATTACATTTGTTTGAAAGACTTAAATTTGATTTGATAAGGCAATGTATGTATTATATTAGCTGCTTAATGAATTCATGAATTAGTAATGAATTGCTTATGGAAATTGATAATTAATTGAATGAATGATAATCCGGTACCAAATACAGTGCAAACATCTCAATTCTATAATAACAGAATATTGGGTTATTTATAAAAAATGTTCTAAATATTTCACGAAATCTGTTACCTTATTTCTCAATCCCGCTACATCTAAAATAGCAATTTTAATAATAAGCAATACTTACCCTTTCTACACTTCATGCATCATTTTTGTCTCCTTCATCCTGTTTTACTATCCTTTCTTTTTCTTTTTCTTTTTCTCTTCAATTTTTGTTACTTACGTTTCTTCATCACTACCCCTTTCTTTTCTTCCATCATTTTCCTCATTACATGTCACCTACGATTATACTTCCTTTTCTATTTCTCCATAATCTCTAGCGTTACTGCTACCTTTCGTCCATTTTCCGAACCTCGTGCTCTTCCATATCTTTTCTAAATTCCCTCTTTTCTCTGTTCACTTCCAGCCCTTTCTCTTTTATTTTGCTATTCACTTTTTCTCTCTTTTTTCACCCATCTTCTTCATTCTAAATCCATACATATTCTCCAACCAACGCCTTTCTATATGTAACCTTTGTTCTATCATTTCTCTCACACCATCCTTAACTTTCTTTTGTATTTATCTCTCCTTCCCTCTCATATCACCATCTATGTATAGTCGCGTGTCTTTCAACATACTTTTTCTTTCCATTATTTACCTTTTCTCACTCTAGTATGGACCTACATCTTCTGTTTGTATCTTTTAGTCTCACTTTACATTTCATCTCCGTCCACAACATTTCTACTCTTCTTCTTCCACTCTTCTTTCTACATTTTTCATCCCATTTACAATTAAGTTATTCCTCTTCTCATCTCTTTGTCTCCGTGTTCTGCTACCACCATTACACATATACTTTTCTCTAACTGCTCCTTTTCTTTATTCAAATTTCTTTCTTTCTTCAACATCTTCCATTCGTCGTTCTCATCCCCTATTTCTTTCATCTCTTTCCTTATCATCCATAATTCTTACATCATTTCGATTTCAAACTTTGTCATTTCTCTTTCTACACAATTTCCTTCACAACTATCCTCCATTTTTTTTTCTTTTTACGCTATCGTTATTTATAACGTCTTTTGTTTCTCCATTCCTCACATGTCTTTCACTTACACCAAAACTATTTTACCTTTACGCGAACCCCTCCACTTTCAGTCCTTACTCACTCACTCTCTTGGCGCTACCGTCCATGTATCGCAGCCGTGTCGTTTTCACTTCAGCACACACGTCAATAGCACCGTAGAACTGATATACTTCCATACTTCTTGGTTGGTTCGAATGCGCCAATCGCCATCTTCACAAATTGCTCTGAGGATCTTTCGCGGCATCTTTGTTACCCACACCCGGAGAAAATTCTTGTCACATTCATCGAGCGTCTAAGTTTAACATCTATAGAGTACCACTGGTTGAATCATGATGTGGTACACAATGAGCTTGAGCTTTCAAAAGAGAATTGAGCATTGTAGTAATTTATTAAGAGCATAGAAGAAGCTGTTCCCTGCGGCAATTCCTGCTTTTATCTCAGCACTAATCTCGTTGTTCTCAGTCATCAGGGCCCATAAATAATTAAACTCTCCGACTCTCTCGTACCTTCCTTCTGTACAAGTGACTCACCGTACAAAACGGTTCCTTTTCTCCTGTGTTAACTATGTATCTTTTTTCTCTGTTTTTAATTCCCGCCTTCACGCTTATGTTGCAGCGCCTCTGTCAGTGTTCTCAAGTTTCTACCAAGAAGGGAAATACCATCTGCGCAGGCCATGTACTGAACGGATCTGGTGTATATAATTAGTTGTGAGTTGAGCGGGATCCTCTGCATGATATGTTCCAGAGGGGATTGAAAAAGGTCATCAATAGTACATCTCCTTGTCGCAGTCCTCTACGTACCTCATATTCCCATGTTAATTGCGCATGGATCTTGACTCTGGCCCTAATGCAAATTAATGTTATAATGTACGCCAGATTAATATGCTTCTTTGGCACTGTCATCTCTTCCAATATCACTTGCAGCTTGAACCTCCTGGCACTATCATATGCCCATTTCTAGTTAATGTAGAGTTGGTCTATGCCGACATGATGCTGTAGCACTTTTCCAGAATCAGCTGCAATGACAGAATGTGGTCCAAGAGGGACCTGTTGCGCCGAAACCCACTCTAGTATTTGCCTAACTCTTTTCCGCATATGTCTCAAGTCTCCTTACCAGTAACTTTGAAAAAATCCTGTATTCAACTTTCGAAAGGGACATCACACGAGTGTTACCGCATATTATCATGTCATTCTTTTTGTGGATTGGACAGATGACCCCTGTGTTC
Source organism: Adranes taylori (assembly GCA_009867245.2). Classification (NCBI taxonomy): domain Eukaryota; kingdom Metazoa; phylum Arthropoda; class Insecta; order Coleoptera; family Staphylinidae; genus Adranes; species Adranes taylori. Next base: position 577 of record WYDF02023160.1, on the reverse strand, counting down.
CAATCTACTGGAATTTCTTCGTTCTCCCATACTGAACGAATGACAGTGTACATACTCTCACTTATCTCCTGTTCACCATACTTGAAGAACTCAGATAGGGTGCCATCCTCTCCTGACACGCGGCTATTGAAGATCGCCTAAAGAAGAAGAAAGCATAAAGAAGATCGCCTCTTCCACTTCTTTTCGACTCACTTCTGGGACAACCCCCTCTTTGTCAGTGTTGCCCATCTGGCCAGCCCTCACCTGGTCTGGTTGTACCGGAGTTCGCTCCTCCGCTGCAATCAAAAGGTTTTCAAAATATTGTACCCGTCTCTCCATTATCCCGCTCTTATCTCCGATCAAGTTATCAGCTTTGTCCTTATAAAATGTTGTCCTTTGCTGGAAAACTTTCTCGATTTCCCTGGTTTCTTGGAACATTGCCCTCACTTCCTTCTTGGTCCGCATCTCCTCTACCTGCTCTAGCGTTGCGTTTGTTTTTTCCCACTGTCTCTTCTTTCATTTCAATGTCTTCTTCACCTCCCGCCTAGCTTCTTGGAAATATTTTGAATCTTTCCTTTTATATATATATATATATATA
>WYDF02023149.1:0-13110 GCA_009867245.2 Adranes taylori | reverse complement strand
CTTACCGCCCATACCTCTGCCCCATACATTACCATACTTTCTACACATATTTCCAATATTCTTAACCTCATTTTCACTGATTTCACCGATCAGATATTCAGGACAGATAAAACTCCTCGCGCGCGGCAGTCAGTTGATAATCTTAATTTTTGATAGGGAAGTTCGAGAGCTTAACCCAGTAAATTGTGTATAATATTTGATGTCCTTATTAGTTTTGGCTTTGAGAGTATTTGATGATTTTAAATTGTAGCGATTGCTAGGTGTCTGATTTTTATGTTAAAATTACGGAAGTATTGCTGAAAAGTGTTACTTGATCTTTTACTCTTAGTAAGCTGGTATTGAAATTGGTGCCAGAGACTTGTTCCAAAATCTCAGATAGAAATGGTAGACAGTGTACATAATAATAAAGACTACAAATAACGTAATTAATACGTTGATGTCGGCGCGAAATTGCGTACGCTGCTTTATCGGGTGACGTTATTCACTTCTTGTTAATTTTCATCTAATAAGTGCAAAATTAGGACTGCTATCAGTGATTGTCATAGCAACAAGTAAATAAGTTGTCATATCATTTCAGAAAAATCGCGTTTTCGTGCGCATTGTCAGTTGAATGTCGTCGCTATTGGAGATTATGAAATAAATGATGTTGATTACGCTTCGTATATGAATAGCCTACAAATGTTGACTTAGAGATGAGATTTATGAAACAATAGTATAATTTAAACAGACGTAAATTCGATAGAGGGTGCAAAGAAGGTCACGTGCATGCATTTCTACACTAATGTCATTGAAATAGAATTAACGCATTTATTTACGTCAAACTGAAATTACGTATGGGATGTATGTTTTGAATCGAATAGATTTGATGCTGAAGTTAATATATTTATTTATTATATAAATTATTTATTAAGCAATATTTAAAATTATTTATTTATTTGTCGGAAACAATGATATTAGCAGAGGCGGATTAAAATTGGTTAAGGCCCTGGGTAGAAATATAACCTTCATTTTAAGGTTATATTTTTTAGTGAGGTGGGATGCCCAGGTGCCTTGTATAAAATTAAGAGAAGTTTGAAATCTCAATTGGTCTCTTTGTAGTTGGTCAGAAATACGTAATACACCAGTTTTCAAATAATTGCTTCGTCACCAAAGCGTTTTTATTGTATTTTGAAAATACTGGAATGGATTGCTTATTGCAGCCTTTAAATGATTTTGGGTAGCGGCGATTCATCATTCGTTTCAATTTACAATCTATTTCTACATTATTTCCAAGAAGAATTGTTTATCTGTTTTTTGAATTGCTTATGACCAAGTGTCACTGCTTCTTTCTTGTCAAAAATGTTCTTGTTGATATTCTCTTCCCAGTATAGACCCATTGTGTGCACATTAAAAACTTTATATATTAAAAATTAAATCTTTCGAAAAATTCGTAATATTATGAAGTGAAAATAATATTATCTAAACAGTGAGACAAGAACAGGATATGAGACAGAATAATGTAGAGAAAAAAGTTAGCGACAGATGAAAGAAAGCGGATGACGTGACTCGGAAAAATTATCAAATTCCAGATTTTATTAAAAACGGGAAGACAGCTTCGCATTACATGTCTTTGAGATACGTAACGCGCAAAATTTCCATCACATACCGATGATGATAGTAAGGAGATTCTATCAAAGAACATATAAATAAAAACATAATGATAACCATATTTTATGGAATTTCTTAACAGGACTAACTCTCCTTGTGGACTTACTTACAAGATGAGGTTGATTACATTTCATAGAATGTTCTATTCAAAAATTATAGTGTTATTTTCAAAAAATAAATCATAACAAAAAAATTCGTGGACGTGATCGCCACCCCATTTTCATATACTGGAAGCACTACATTTTGTTATATCTTGCATAAAACAAAAGTTGAACCTCCTAGTTTTGACTGTCACCTTTTAAGTCGTATATTAAGTACAATTAGCACAACAGTGTTTAGGGTAAACTAAACATTAGTCTAACCTATAAATCTCCTACTCATGAGTCCCCCGATCCCCTACGGTGGCTTCCCCCACTCTTGTCTCATTTTTTCCCAAAATTTAAGTACGGCGTGGACAGCTCCGCTGTCCGATTTGTCATGGCCTACGACCGATCTGGATTCCCTTTTCGGCTGATTGCAAAAAGAGGCAGAGTGCTTCGCATGCCAGACTGCCTTGGCTTTGTGAATTCGTCTATGTACTAATTCGTCAACCCATTAACTCCCTGCTCTTCATATTTACTTACGGCGCGAAAAGCTTCGCTGTCAGCTTTGGGGCGACTAGCTGTGATTTATGATTTACCTTTTCCCCGCTGTCGCTCTTGAGTCATTTTTTCCCATGTTCGTTTTGGATGTGGCAACGTCCCGTTTTATACCACTTGCAGGGATGACACTACTTTCATTCGACGCATAATGCAATATACTATATACGTGCGAAATTTCAATCCTTTCGTTTTTAAACTGAATTTCTCAATAAATTAATCGTTTTGAAACCCTCCCAACTGCAAAAGCAGTCTAAATGTCTCATACAACGTAAAATAGCTTTTCCTGTAACTTTGCTTAAATAAGGTATGTGTATTAAATAATCATATTATACACATGTAGGCCTTACATGTGTATAATATGATTATTTAATGTCGGTTGCCATGGCGACAAGTTGAGAAATTTTTAAAAACTAATTTTGGAAAAAAAATATTTCAAGCTAAATCGAAGGGGCTTTAGGTGACCTATAAAATGAAATTTATAAGAATGTCATATCTTTTATAGTTTCTGAGATATGTTTAAAATATTTTTAAATTTTAAAAGTGGCAACGTCGCGTTCTGTAGATGACAGAAACATGGGACTTATATTGGGCGCATAGTACGAGGCACTATATGTTTGCAAATTACAAACTCTTAGTATAACAAATAAATTTTTAGTGAAAAAGAAATGGCGCATTTCCGCCATATTGGATTTATAAAAAAAATGAAAAACCTGCTTTTGCGGAACAACCATGTGCACCTGCTTACCACATTTTAGCCAAATTGGTCCAATAGGTTAGAAGCAATTGTTTAACGTGCTTCGGTATGCACAGACACCGAAAAATTTACCCTTCGTCTAAATTTTTCACGAAGAAAAAATATTTTTGAGGTAAATTGTTCCTTATGAACCCTCTTCAAATTGCGTGTTAACGGTATACACTGATTTGCATACAAGACTATAAACATATTAACTTGAAATAAGAAAATCTGAATACTTGAATCTCATATCTTTCTTATACCTATACGTACTTCATACATACATAATATATGAAAGATAAAAATCCATGGACGTGATCGCAACCTCATCTTTCATATACTGAAGTCATACGTTTTATTATATTTTGCACAAAACAAAAGTTGATCTATTTCCTTTTGATTGTCACTTTATAACTGGTTTATTAAATTCAATTAGCACGTTAGTTATTCATTTAGCAGAATAGATGTTTAGGCTATAAATCGCCTACCCATGAAATTTCCGGCCCCATATTTGCCTACAGTTTGCCGCGGCATACGGTCGCTCTTTGCTCGCTTTTTGGAAACTTTCTAATTCCGGGTCCTTGTTTGCGATGCGGCCAGTTTTGTTGTCCGGTTTGCAGCGTCCTGCGGCCGCTCTTGACTCACTTTCAAAAATATCTAACAGTGCTTCGGACGTCAGATAGTCATCAACATTTGACTTTGTCTACGCAAGAATTTGTCAACTTATGAATTTCCAAGTCCTAGTCTTTGTTTACGTCTCGAACAGCCCCGCTGTCCAATTTCTCGCGGCTTAGGGCGGCTCTTGAATCACCTTTGGAAAACTTATAACAGGAAACTCTGGTGAGCTTAGCGCTTTTGGGAAATTTCTAGTGGGAATTTTTTGGAGGATTTTTTAGGAGCACTTACAGACATTTGGGAAATGAGCATTTGCTAGCAAGACAGTCCGGTGTGCTTCGCACGTCAGACTGCCTTAAATCTTTGAATTTGCCTAACACAAATTTGCCAACCCATAAATCCGCCGGTCCTGTGTCACTTTGGTTTAATAAACTCAATTGATCATAATAGCAAAATTGAAATCCTATAGTTCTACACGCGTTCCGTAAGATTCATCTTTTTAACTTTCATAAAAACCGAGATAGTTCATTGTTTTACTAAGGTCAGATTACTCCGATGTTTCTTGGTGCATGTTCTTAAGCTCGTTTAATCACTTAAACATTAGAGAAACTTTCGATACAGTAAATTTCAAAAAACTACAGCAACTCTATTCGAGAAAATTGTGAATTCAGAAAAAAGTGTTTTAGATTCAAACGGAGGAGCTAGGCATCCTATACAATAAAGTTTATTCCAATGTCCTGTAGTTTATAGTTCCTGAAATATATCAAAAAGTGTATTAAACCTCAAACGTGCTTACACCGCCTCCTATACAATCTGGTAACATGGGACTTCTTCTATTTAACGCATAATACAAACTAATCTACGTCTACAAAATTTCAGCTTCCTAGTTTAAACACTATATTTCTGATTAAAAAAAATGATTATATCCGCCATATTGGATTTATAAAAAAAAAATGAAAAAAAACCTACCAAATTCTACCAAATTTCATCCAAATCGGTCCAATAGGTTAAGCGCTATTTTTGAACATACATCCGTCCGTAAATACGTACATACGAACGCACAGCCACTGAAAAAACGACCCATCTTTTAATTTTTTTACCACGAAAAAATTGTTTTAGAAAAAACTTTTTGTATGAAAAATTGTTCCTTATGACACCCTCTTTGAATTGACGTACAAGAGACCTACAAAGGTGAAATAGAAAAAATTCTCAAAACATGAATCTTATATCTTTCATATGCCTATATGTATTACATACGTATATGGTATATGAAAGATAAAAATATATCTTATAACAGAAAATATATCTACCTTACAAATAGTTGCTCACTAATAGCGGAATATACATATATTAAATTTACAGCAATCGCAAATGCTAACGATCAATGTTAACCTGATGCAAATGCTAACCTGGTGGATATGGAAAGAAGTGACGGGTTTTAAAACGACAAATTATTTTACCCACTTGTCTATTTGGCTTTATCTGTCAAGAACCGTTGTTACCATAATCTTCTTTGTCAATTGCCGTCACGTTCGGTGTCACAATTATGTTACAGAATTGCTGTTGTCAAAGCAGAATCGTAAAATGTTTGTTTTATAACTACTATACTGCTTTTTATTATTCTGTCTACTTGCAACATAAATTGTCATTAAAATGTCATTAAACAACTTGCCATCATTATTATAATAAAGTACTTAAATACTATAATAATAATGTACGCAATAACACGTTTAAATAATGTTTGTTTATTGTTCGAGTATTTATAACGTCAAATATAAGCTTCTACTCGCGATTTTAATTCACTGACAATTTGGTTTGAAGCCTTATAATACGAAATTAATTAGGATGATTCCACTTCCATTTCCATTAGCAAAATAGCAACTAAAAATTTGCAAACTGAAAGTAATTCAATATTTGATATTAAAAGAATCTTGTTATTGTGACAGAGGTTTTCTTTTACTTCTCCATGACGTTGGTGCAATTAGATGATTGAATGCTGAATTTTGAACGCAGATATTGTAGATAGATATGGCCCATTAATGTGACGAAACCGGTGAAATAAATTGTTGAAGGTATGATGAGATTTAATATCGCAGAAAATGATTGTCTTTGTTGAGTTCGGATTTTTATTCACTATCACCGAAATAGTATCATCGTCCGTGATAACCCTCACGTATGTCTGGTGGTTATATCTTCGGCATCAATGTTGTCTCAAGTGAGTTAGGTAGATAATTCGCCTCTTCCGTGGACGTCGCTCTCATTGCGTCTTGTTGATGAAGATTTGTTAAGGAAGAGTTATAAAAGATTGGTGTGAATGAATGATGATAGAATTAAATGACGAGAGTAGAAAAGATTCGGCAGAAAATTAAGAATGGAATTATCTATATATTTGGCTTGATCAAACTTCGTAAAATTACTTTTGATTTGAGTTGATTTTAATTTAACTTTTAGTAAAATGATATGAGCGAGAAATTCATCATACGACAGTAATACTCTAATGATAGTATGATGAATGATAGTAACATTTTTCAATTTTGCAATTAAAATTACGTTCACATAAATTAGAATAATGAGATTTATTCGATGCGAACATATATAAGCTATTGTGATATTGCTAAGATATGCACTTAAGGAGATTTAAATTCTACTTTAATATTTCAAGTGCAAGAACGATGGCTTGCATACATTTTGTATACTTACACATTATTTAACTGCTAAATCCGACCAACTTGCCATCAGTTGAAAATATTAGAATTTTTGCTATCATAACCGTCTCCTAATGGTACAATGACAAAAATATACGCTTTTAAGTGACTATAGTAAGCTCAAAAGACTGAGACACGCTAGTCAAACTGAATTGAAATAGTTGCACACACATCCATGATGAGAACGCGAAACGGCGAAACAAGATCTTGTAGTATGATAGTAAGATTTTTCAATTGTGCAATTAAAATTATGTTCACACAAATCAGAGTAATGAGATTTATTCGGTGCGAACATATATAAGCTAACTTATGCACTTGAGATTTAAATTTTACTTTCATATTTCATACAAGCCAAGAACGATTTATTCTTTTAAGAAAGAATAAACATACGATGAAATTGGTGTATGTTATTTCTAAGCGAGACTGATTTTGTTTGACACGATAATGTTCTCACGTTTCGGTTTAGATTTTATACGAAATGTCTATAACGAAAAGAATTTATATTAATTATTGTTAGGTACTTAGTTATCACTAAATTTATTTAATAACTGGTACATTATATTTGTTTGGAGCATTAAATTGATTTGATTTGTTAATTTATATTACATTGAAGGGTTACTCATTAAATTAATGATAAACCGATATCACTATCTGTCATCCATATGCTTAATGTTCCTGATGGAATGTTGCGTGGTTCATTTTTACTACTTGTACCTTACTACTACATATATGCATAGTGGCTTTGTAGCATTTTCCTAGTTACTAATAGTATTGGGTAATAATAATAACAGAAAACTTTATTGCCATATAATACGACCAACACAAATATTTAATCTACTTAATTAGTACTTCACAACATAACTATATCTTATTTGTTGTAGAATCCTATTTACAAAATCAATATGGTAGGTGTGCAATGACCCCGTACATGATTCCATTAAAATCAGGGAGCTATGCATCCGTTAATTAATATATGATTTTTTATGACTTCTTATGTTAATTTTCTAAGTATTCTCGTATTACATACACGCAGTAATTGTTCTATAATATGTCTATTAGGTTTTTAATTAGAATACCATATAAGTTTATGCTATATTTTACTGACCGCTGATAGGTCAATATATAAATAATATCGCTTCATATATTAAGATTACGGTCATTGAGTTATCAGAATTGCGAACGCTGTAACGATTTTTCAACATAATTATATTAAAATCAGTAGCGTTATTTTGTGTAGCGATTTATTTAATTTCATTTATAATAATTATCGGTTTGCCTTCAATGTTTAGTTAATGAATTAAACTCAAAAATTGTAAAATTTCTAAATATTTTGAGTCAATAAAGTTTTTAAGAATCCAACCACACGGCCACGAAATGTATAATAATACTTACTAAAATTACAATATTTCCAATATCTCGCAAAGCGAGAGAAGGTGTAAAAGAATAATATGAACGAAACAAAAATTGTAGAAAATAAAACAAAGCTAACAAAATCACTGAAATAATTAGTCTAACCCTTTCTTTCTAAAATCTGTAATTATTACTTTCATTATCTCAAATCCTTCATATTTAGAAACTTCTTCCAATTTAATATTGCAATCATTGTGTTTTCTTTAATGCTTAACCGTGACACTAAATATTCTAGCAGCATTGTCTTCTCAAATTTTGTGTATTTATATTTAGTGTTAAAACACATTTCCTTCTTTGTTGCTCTCTTCCTGTTTTTCCATATCCCACATATGCCTTTCTATCTCTCTCACAGCATTCCTATCCCAAGTCATTTTCGCAAGCCACCCTTCATAGACTATCCTATTGTTTTAAATATATTTTTTTTTCAATCTCTACTCAATCATTCTTCACTGTGATTTGTCGCCTATCTTATCCAGCGTGTTTACTTTTCTTATAAGTCTGCTATTTTATTTTATAAGCAACAACAATTACCCTCACTGAGAGTTGTTATTTCGCGGCAAGGTCTGGATTCCGATATAAGCCCGGATAATTGGCTCCAGTGTCTTCTATGGATGAGGCGTCTTCTAGAGTTTAAATTGGGGCCAGTGATTGTACCCAATCTCGAAAAAAAATTGTTTTAGGGACACTGCACCCCCCCCCCCTAAATGGTTCAATTTATGGTACTATTTTGGCTCATTAGACTTTCTATGTTAGTGGTTTTCTTAAAATTCGAGGGCGAATTTCTTTGGTGTGATGGCGCGTGTAATGAGACCTCCTTGTCCTCGTCCTAATCCAGTTCTATGATAGATAGACTTATACGCTTGATAACTAAAATTTATTAAAATAATTCCGGATGAGTAGATTCCTTGAAATGTTTAATTGTTTAAACATGTTGTGTGCTAGACGAACCAAACCATATGCTATAATAATAATGTATGCAATAACACGTTTAAATAATGTGTGTTTATTGTGCGAGTATTTATAACGTCAAATATATGCTTCTACTCGCGATTTTAATTTACTGACAATTTGGTTTGAAGCTTTATAATACTAAATTAATTAGGATGATTCCACTTCCATTTCCATTAGCAAAATAGCAATTAAAAATTTGCAAACTGAAAGAAATTCAATATTTAATATTAAAAGAATCTTGTGATTGTGACATGGGTTTTCTTTTACTTCTCCATGACGTTGGTGGAATTAGGTGATTGAATGCTGAATTTTGAACGCAGATATTGTAGATAGATACGGCCCATTAATGTGACGAACAGGTGAAATAAATTGTTGAAGGTATGATGAGATTTAATATCGCAGGAAATGAATGTCTTTGTTGAGTTCGGATTTTTATTCGCTATCACCGAAATAGTATCATCGTCCGTGATAACCTATACGTGTGTCAGGCGGTTGTATCTTTGGTACCGATGTTGACTTAGTGCGTTAGGTGGATAATTGGCCTCTTCTGTGGACGTCGCTCTCATTGCTTCTTGTTGACGAAGATTTGTTCGTCAACAAGTTGCAGGAAGTGCAAATGTCAGTTAACACTTAGAGTTTGAATTAAACTTCAATTCATGAAATTAAGTACAATTTAAAAACATTTAAAATATCTTAGTTAAGTTAGAATTTCACCAAGGGAATCGAATAGTTCCATATTAATTTCTTCAAATAAGTAGAAAAGAGGTAATTAAGTGAGAGTATATTAAATCATAGCAATTTACTAGAGGAAGGGATAAAGTAGTGGGTGAACTGGATCGTGATCTTGGTAGGAAAATAGCGAGCTGAAATAATGAATAAAAGCTCGTTATATGAGTCCCACAGAGAACATATTTTGTTGACTAAAAACAGCACCCATGTGGGTTTCAATTTTCAAAATAAAGTAATGAATTAAATTGAATTACAATTTATTCCAAATTTTATCATGAATAAATTATGCTGTTAAATTAGTCAGAGATGGGGTATACCAAAGTACAGTTTTAGATAATAATTAAATAGTTCTTTAAGGCTGAATTCTTGAATTACATTAAAACAAATCGAAATGAATTGATAAGGTGTGTAATTATAGATTAAGTTTGTGAGAGTAAGATCGACAGAAACTGTAAGTAAAATAATTTTATTAGTAAGTGGGAATATATTGGATGAACTTGAATGCTATTTTGATCAATTTATTTGCACGCAGAAATCGGACACATGTATTAATTTATTTTATAATTTTGGTATGGCGTTATTTATTTTGAATGCACGAATTATAATTTTATTTGCATGTACGCATTTCTTAGATCATTTACAATCCATTTTGTTAAGTGTATACATTTCTTTTATTTAATTAGCCTCGATTCATAGAAGACCATTTGGACTACCAAGGGTTGTGTGTTACCACTTACTGCCTAGATAAAATTTTGATTAAATTCGAAAGTTTTTTTTTGCGCACCACCAGCAATTGCAAAGCCAGTGTTTTGCAATTGCCAAAGTGGTTCAATGTCGGGAAACTGGAGGAAAATAGTTTCATAACGTTATAACATCATTTCGTAAGTAGATAAATTAAAGTAGGTATTAAAATGAATCACATTTTATAATTATTGTAGGAAAAGATTCCGTTGTGCATGAAGGAATCGCTGCGCACACAATTGAAGGATTGTATCATACGCATGTCACGTTATTCATAAAATTAAGCCCAAGAATAAAACTAGATATTACGTGGAGGTGAGGAAGAGTCGCTGTATAACTCAGCGACCACACTTTCTCTCTACCTAACAAAATACCTCAATCTTTTCCATTCATCATAACTTCTTCCACATTAGTTAAGTATATAAATATTACATAAACTTTAACTCAGAGGACATCTTTGTCTCACACCCCCTGTATAATTGGAACCATCTAGGCACATGTTTACCAACTTTTGTTGATATTACTTATCCTTCATACGTTCTTCTTATCACCCCCCTCATTCTTTCCGATAATAATACTACTTCTTACATTCTACGCCCATATCTCCCACACCAAGTTATCAAAAGCAGATCAATGAACCACCGATATAACTTCTTTTCTCTGCTTATAACCTTGTCAGCTACTTAAAGTTTTCTTTTCTTAACAAGTCCAGTTTGAGTATTTGTTAATTCGCATGGTACAATCAGCAGATTTACTTAAACCTAAAAAATAAATTTCCTTGGCCTAATTTTCTTCGAACCTGCTATAAGTGTATGTTAAAAGTTTTACATAAAAAATTATGAAAATGTCTTAAAGTTGATATAAAGCTCTTAATAATTTATGACTTCTTTCTTTTAGAATTCAGTATAAAAATTACAAACTTTTTCATTAATTTTTAGATACTCGTCCTTTGGTCGATATTCCTTGCGAGACTAACACTAGTTCTTTATCATTTCACGGGAAATTTTATGTAACGAAACGAAGGACGAGACAAGGTTAGCAACACATCTTTCTTCATATTGTAAACAACATACAAGAATTATATATATATATATATATATATATAGTGGCTATATTATATATATATATATATATAGTGGCACACTCGCGATGCTGCTAACGGAGAGTCCTAGCAACCGCCACAGATGTCGCAAACACAAACATCTTAATTATTACAGAATTTAACAGCTTTCAGAAATATGTATTCTTGGGCGCCAGGTCAGTTTAACGGCGACCGCACGTTGGAACCTGATCTTGTTGTTCCTTCAATCCTCAGTGCTTCTAACTGCTAATTAATAAAAGAGCATTTAACTATTAACAAAATAACAAGTATTGGTCATCTAGATCATATAAACAAAGAAATCAATATATAAATATATATATATATATATATATATATGCAATTGAATATCAATAATAAACAAATGATTAAATGTCCACTTAAATTAATACCGCATCTATGGCGGTTAGCAAACAAACACTAGCAATTCTATTATAAACAGAACAATTTCTTAGCGGTGCAAGTAAAACAGTACAAATGCACGGTAATAAGAAAATAATAATACTTCGGAAAGCATGTACAAACAATTAACAATGTAGCGGTGTGGCGGAGTAAATCTAAACAGACGATATGAATAGTGGAAAAGGTAAGTATCCTAGGAGTCTACTATGTAGCGTAACACTGTGAGGCTCACAAGTATTATTATTTCCATGTGACTAGAACTAATCCTGAGGCGCACATATTAGAATTATACACTATAGTAGATGGGATTAAAAGGTATACTATGGGCATGTGATGCGCACTAGCGTTATTATTGCCGAGTGACTGGAACTAATCTTGAGGTGCAGGTCAGAAGTATATATTCTAGTTGTATAGGAGGATGATGGAAGGGTTGGAAGAGAAACAAAGTTATTCAAAATTACATATGATAAAAAGAACATGGTATATACAATCGCTCACCAAATGCGTTTTTATCTCGGAGACTGTGGATGGTTGTCGCTATGTCCATTGTCTTGGCCTGGATGGCTTGCCTGGATCTCTCTGCTGGTTGCTGCTCTTGGTGGTTTTTCTTCGATTTCTCAAAATCAGGACCTAAATAATTCAATTCAAAATCTCGCATTTTACAGACAGGAGCCGTCAGTTAAATTTTGCTCTGTTATACGGGTATATGTGTAGTCAACCACATGACATTTGTTTCCTTATAGGACCTCTCTCATACAGTCCTAAACGAATCTCGGTATGATCCCTACCCTACGTGGCAGCGTAAGAGATAATTTCACCCCCTGCATTACTTCAAACATTCCAGTGTCCATTCAATAATAGTAGTACCGAAGCGCATCCAATGCATATGTTTTATATTCCCATTGTAGTCTCTTACACAGGTATCAGTGAAACGTGTGAATAATCCATATGCCTTTCGCATATCCATGTAATAAAAATACAAGGCTAGCCTGCATAAACCGTCATACACACTATATACGGAAAACATATTAAATATAGGTACCGTGTGGGCTACAGCGACAATTCAGAAAGCTACAGTTTATCTCTCTCTATTGCATGTAGTTACATAGTCGTTCAGATTAATTCCCCTACTCTCATACTTACGCTGAGCGATGTGTTTATTTATATCTATAATCGCATTATAGCAAAATGCGTTTGATTAATACAAGAACAGCAGAAATCATTTTTATTTATCTATTTAATTTTCCAGGCACAAATTGGATAAATATTATTTAAATATTAGGAACGATTACGTAATTTTATGAATTTAATCTATTTAATTTATGTCTTGTAGCGTGCTTTGTTACTATATATATATATATATATATATATATATATATATATATAGTAACCATGGTCCCCTAGCCAATAACGAGCGGTTGAATATAGTAGAATTTC
>WYDF02023138.1:0-13110 GCA_009867245.2 Adranes taylori | reverse complement strand
GCCGCGGCCCCGGGCCGGGGGCGCGGTCAGCAACCCTGTGCGGGCCGTGGGAAAAGGGGGGGGGGGGGGGGGGGGGGGGGCAAAACAACGTTTGCCGGGTCCGCTAGTTTTATATAAAGAAGAATCACAGGAGCTGGGAATAAATTCATGTACGTGAAAGGGATGAACGACTACAAGAAGTTTATAGCAAATATAAGAATACAGAAAACAACAATAAATTTACACAAAAAAATAAGGGAGTTGATAACAAACTTAATACAAACAAAAGCTGAACAATTAGTAAACTCTAAATGAATTGGTAAGTACTTAAATGGAATCAAATTAAATTAAATGACCAGAGTGGAAATTAGATGAAGCATAACAAAAACATTCAACGTTACTCATGTACAGAACAATTGGGTTTACAAAGATAATACAAAATTTTGATTAATCTTGAAAAGTAGAGCATTTTATAATTTTTACGTCATCCTCGTATCCGAATACTAGAAAGATTCGTTTCTTATAACACATGTTTTCGGATGTGAGTTAAAATTCTTGTTTTAATAACCCACTTGTTTTTATATTGTGCGTGTCAGCTTAAGTGTTTGGCTAGAGTCAATGCTTCAGAAATATTTAGCGAATAGTAAATTCTGTATCTGTGTTTATAGCCACATAAAATACGATATCTAGATTCTTGGTAAACGCTAATGAATCGAAATTATCTTAAATTAGTATCATATTATTTAAATTAATATACATCATTATAAATATTTAGAGCAGGGCCGTATCGGAATGTGTTAATGCGTCATCTCATCAGTGCATACTAGTTTCTATACGAAATATGGTAGATCAACGCTAATGTTATTGAGTAATTTATATATTCTTGAATCTTGATCTCATAGTGAGGATTTTGGAAATTCTGTTTGCGTATTAAATTCGGGACAAATTGTTATATTTCCAGAACAACTTGTGCACCAATTTTTAAGGCAGAGCACAAAACTTTCATTCGGAACTATTTCGCCTATTCCTGAATCCTGGACTCTTTATTTTACTTGCGGGACATACGATTTTTTTCTATGTATTTTATATCAGGAACAATAATAAATATTTAGCTTAAAGAAATGTTTCTACACTCTTTTTCACGAAGTAATAGAGTAATTTGCTTGCTTTTGATGCCTAACAATTACGTTTTCAATATATTTTAATTTAATTGGCTCATCAGATGTCTAAGGCCTGTACGATGGTGCATACCAGATTTACAGAACATTTAGAGTTTCCTTCTCTGTATAGAGACTGTTCCAACTCTGATTTTACTCTATTGGTTGGTGAAAAATACCACATAAAACATACTATGTTTAAATTATGAACCTATCTTACAATTATGAATTACCTACACTTTAGAAAATTCTTATCGCAAAGTGTAATCAGGAATATCAAAATTAAAATATAACCATTTTATACTATAGGCAATGGAAATAATTAATCTGTATTCGAAGCAACGCGGTCGCATAATCGATTTCAAAGAAATCAATTACGGTTATTGGCGTTTAGACCCCAATTATGGCGTGGATCTGATTTTGGATCTTCTGCTCGTTTATAAAAAGTATCGTGGACATAAGATGACCGTTTCGGTGCGAAGACATGCATATATACATCAAAGGTTTTCAGGTACGTTTTAAATATAAAAGCATGCAACCGATTTCCTAGAATTTTCGTAAGGCAGACGAATTTAATATTCGCACCCGTTTATCTTCTTTGTCTCATGCAGAAAGTCCAATAATAAAAAAAATGAAAAACAAAGTGAACCCTTTCTCTCTAGCTTTTATAAATATTTTATAATGTAACTTTTTTAAGCAAAAAAAAATTCACAAAATAATAATGAATAATAATAATAATAATAATAATAATAATAATATAGGCATTGTGTAATGCACTCAACCGGTTTTAACTTGACCATCTCGAGTTTTGATACAGAACCTCAGAGACGTCTTGAAATTTTTGGCGATGATCTAAGTTCTTTCGGCGACAATTTGTCCCATTCTCGGCAGAACAATTACTTCATCGACTGTGACAAGACTCCCACTCGCGACGCAGCCAATGGGGAGCCTTCGCGACTGTCACCGATGACTTATCTTAATTATTAACAAATATCTTAATTATTACAGAATTTAACAGCCTTCGGAAATATATAAGTCGGGCGCCAGGTTAGTTTAACGTGAGACCGCACGCTAAAACTGATCTTCTTGTTCCTCCGGTCCTCAGTGGCCACAGAGGGTACATGCAGCTTCTAGTCTTGGGAGTAAACCAGTGGTTCTCGTTTTCGCGGGCAGCTGATATAAACTTACTGCTAACGAGTGAAACAGCATTAAGGATTTAACAAAACCGCCTATTGTTCTTCATAGACAATACAAATAGAGAAAGAAAATATTAATGCACAATTTAATGTCAATGCTTGGCTGCCTTGGCTTGTCGCTCTGCTCATGCTGACTGCTTCTGGTGATCTTTATTCGAGTTCGCAAAGCAGCCTTATGCAGCAGCAACGGGAAGCAACGATGCGGTGCATTATAGCGTAACAGCGAACGGTGCCTGTCAACGTATTACATAAGTAGTTGCAGACCGCCGATTCTAACCAGCGTTCCGGATATGTTCCTCAATAGCTCTAACATGGAGCGGTATTTTTGGAACAGGTATTACGTTTGACAGATGTCATTTGAAAATCCAAGATGGCGGATGACATCATTTCCGGTTGTCACTCTGGGTGAACCCCGGACTCTATTTTTAAAAATATGTTGGGTGTAATGGCGTCCGACACTGCGATGCACCGGGGCCTGCGTGGTAGTCCCTGTCCGGCACCCGGGCCTGCGTGAGGATTGTCCTGCACCGGGGCCTGCGGCGGGGAATCTGCTGTGCACCGGAACCTGCGTGGGGGACTCTGCCCTGCAACGGGACCTGCGGTAGGGGTCTATGCACCGGGGCTGCGGTAGTGCTGGGGCCTGGCTCTGAGGTGGGTACTCTTTGTGTTTGAGATTATATTTTATTCTCCTTCTTATATTTATTTTACGTGTCGTATTCCCTCTCTATCCCCTCTCTGGATGTATGTAATCTGGTTACTCTCTATGTATAATCTATCGTACACTCTGCTGGGCTCCAATTTACCCTCTCTGGCTCTCCGTATATATGTCTGGGGTCACTCTCTAGGACCTCTCATGGGTCGCTGGGCCCCAAAACTGGAAGCATAACTTAAAAAAATCGTATTTGCACAGCGCTACGATCATCCCTTAACCCTTATTGATACATTTTGGTCTATTTTAGTTACAACCCGTACATATCCGAAGGGCACTATTTGAAATTTAAGTCTAATAAATCTAAAATTGTAATCATTTCAAAAAAGAATAAAAATTTACACGTATGATGAATCAGCAAAATTATTATCTCTTTCAAAAACAATAACATATTGTTTAAAAGGTAACTAATACTTATTATTTCTTATAAATGTTTCCGTCTTTTTGGACAAAATAAATCATGTCAATGATCTTATTGTTAAAAGTTTTTATCTTTCGAAATAAATGATGTGTCGAATAAAATTATACAAAAAGTATTTTTGTCATTCAAAATAAATAAAATCCCTTTTGTTATACGGCCAACTATCCATATATTTAATTTTCTGTCTCAAACTCTGATTGGTTCGATCAGAGTTTGTAAGTACTTCATCTATTAGATCAGTAACCGCTGCCTGAGTACCTGTTTTCTGCCTAAAGCCATACTTCCTTGGGTGAATTATTTTATGTTTATTTAGATACGTCATCAATCGGTTTCTGAGAACTGTTTTGTATATTTTGGGTACAGCTGGTAATACAGAAATTGGTCTAAAGCTTCTTATGTTTCTATTTTGTTTAGTTTTTTTGTATTGGTGTTACAACAGCAACGTTTATTTTAGCAAGTTGCACAATTAAAGTTCTTTGGGACCACCAATGTTGAACTCAACGTTAAAATCTCCGATTATTACGATTATTACATTTTTATTGTGTAGCAGACTGACAGCATTCTCAAGTACATTCATAAATAAATTTAAATCGCTTAGTGGAGAACGATACAAGCAGATAACGTACTGTATTTCTTCCATTCATTAGTAACATTTGACATCATTAAGACTCCTCCATGTTTTTTTCTTTTACGACAAAATTCCGATATTGGGTTCCAGTCATCCAAAAAGAAGTTTTTTACTTCCATTTTAGATAACCAGTGTTCAGAGAGGCAGATTAGGTTTTTGTTGATTTATTCCGCTGAGGAAGTCGTCGAGTTCATTCACCTTATTTCTAATGGATTGATTATTCTGATAGAATACACATAGATGATTTAATTGTATTTTTTTACGCCCTGTATTAGCATTTAGATGTCTTCGGGTTTTTTCAGAAAATCCTTCATCGGGGAGAAAAACGTATTTAAGTATTCCCGCCAGCCACATTTCTGGTAAAAGAAATTCTTTACTTAGACTCTTTGGTACTCCAACTTTGAAAGAGCTGATTCCCTTTGTTCTAATAGGTAGTTTTTCACACCGGTAATATATGGTAACTGTCATTCCCCGTATCCAGAGCTTTTTTTTTTTTTAGTTATTACGGTTTTAAGTTGCGGTGCACACTTTTGTATTCGCTCTGTGCTAATCCTATCATAAACTGGTGATGTGTTTGGTTTAAGGTATTTAATTATTTCAAGGATTTCATCATATGGTTGTAGATTTCTGATTGCTATTCTTGAACGTGGGTATTATTTTTTTTTCTTATTATTCAGCTTAGTTCTGTTTGCTAATTCAGTACCTATATTTGAGCAATAATTATTTAATTCGTGCGCTACTTTGTCTAGTTGTTTTGTAGTGTTAATTACTATGTTTTACCTTTGTGGTAAAGTAAAACATATCATTTGAACCAGAAGCGTATACAAAGAGCGTCAAGTATAATAAAAATATACTAAAAAGAGTTTCTGTTTCTCACGAAAATTTTTTGTATAAAAATTGTGAAATATTTTATTTATGTGTATAAAGTATTAGATATAGTAAATAAAAATACTTTGCTAAAAATACATATGTTTTCCTGTTCTTTTTCAGGTATTGAAATTCGTGAAATAAATACAGATGAAGAACCACTGTTTGAAGAAATAACAAATACTGATCAGAATCCATCAATTCACAACCAAATATTCAGTAAAATTTTATCAAAAATTAGCAACAAAATACCAAATTTATTTCCTCTTAATATTTATTCGCCGTTACGAGACAAAGAAATTAATTTTATTTTGCCATTACGAGGTCGTTATGAAACATTGAAACGATTTTTATCTATATACGAAGATATTTGTATTAAACAACAAGAGAATACGCGACTTATAATCATTTTATATAAATCACAAAATGATACTGATGAATATATAAAAAGTTATGATATGATTAAAAATTTACGCGATAAATATCGAATCGAAGAGAGATTATACGTGAAAACTATTGATGAACCATTTTCACGAAGTAAAGCTCTACAATATGGTGTTGATTTATTTTCCGATAGGGATTTATTATTTTTTATAGATGTTGATATTATTTTTACAAAAGCATCTTTAATAAGAATTCGACAAAATACTCTTTTAACAAAAACTGTATATTTTCCTATAGTATATAGTTTATATAATCCAAATTTATTGAATACAACTTACACAAGAAGTGGAATTAATGATATTACAGGATTTTGGAGACAATTTGGTTTTGGTTTAGTCGGCATCTATAAATATGATTATTTAAAATTGGGCGGATTAAATATGTCAATATTTGGTTGGGGAATGGAAGATGTCAATTTTTATGATAAAATAATCAAAAGTCATCGATATAAAATCATTCGGAGCGTAGATGATGGTCTTATACATGTGTTTCATCCGGTTTATTGTGATAGAAATTTAGATTCACATCAGATGTCGATGTGTAAAGGTACACGTGCGAGTACGCTTGGTGCTGTTAGAGTTTTACAAGATTTATTCAAGAAGTATAAATATTTATTTAATTTTGTTTGATCTAGGATTTTGTTTGATCTACGAAAACGTTTTCTTCAGGTAATATCGAAATGTGTAATGTGTGGTGAGAGATTTATTATTTTAGTTATCTTATTGTTATCGTAAATGTTCAATTTTATTCTTGTAATTACTTGAATCATTATAACGACCAGATGTAAGTTTTGAAACTTTGGACAGGAATATGGTATAGTTTCTTGTTTTAAACACATTCTCTACAAGAATTAAAGAACTAATGACATATATACTTTATATCTGCAAAAATGACGTGCAGATATTTTAAGAGTTTTTGTCCCAATAAACACATTGTCTACAAATCTTCAAAGAATATCCCATTCAAAAGGTTTTTAAATTATATCTTAAAACGGCTCAACCGATCATAATTGAGGAAACGTCAAAAACTTGTTGTACCTCAATACTCTTGTAGTGAAACACCATAATATATGTACGGAGCCAAAGGCGACCTGTAACACAAGCTTTAATGTTACCTACGTTTGATGTTGAAGTCATGGTAAAGTTTTTATAGTTATTTAGAGTTAATAATAAGTAACAGTCTTTTCTTCACAAAAATGATTATTTTGCAACCGGTTTCAAATAGCTTAGCTATTCATCATCAGGCCTTTAATCTGCAATTGAATTTTGTTTTACTGTAATTTACATGTTAAAAATAATGTTTGACACAGTGATGCTGAACAATTTGAGAAAAAAGAAACCTAAATATAACTAAAAATAAAATAATTTATGAGGGTATTAAGTACCCTCATCAATTCTCAGGTTTACTGTATCAAACATTAATCTTTGACATATAAATTACAGCAACCTAATTAAATTGCAAATAAGCCTGATGGTGAATAGGTAAGCTATTTGAAACCAGTTGCCAAATAATACTTTTTGTGAAGAAATGAAGAAAAGACTTTTCTTTATTATTAACTCTACATAAATAGATTTTACAATATTGTTTTCACCATTTTGTATATATAAGAGCTTACCACAGTTCAATATTGTATTGTTCACTATTGTTCACTTGTTCACTATTGTATACTAAAGTTTTTATATGCCCTTTACATATGAAAATCTAGGATTACATTCTGGAGATTTAGTTGGTCATCGTGCGGGATCATGAGGCTCCAGGGACCATGAAATGGAGGGGGGGGGGCATCTTACCTCAGAACTATGTTTTATTGATACTATCTTTAACAATGTTTGCAATGTTTAGCATTAAACAACCATTTCAAAGAGGGGGCATATACTCCATGACCCCCCCTGAAGCCGTCCATGTGCGGGATCCGCTCTCCAAATCCATTTGCAATTTTATTAATTTTGAAGACTACATTTTCTTCTGCAAGACAACTCTTTTTTTGGGTGAGATTATTACATGTTACATGTGAGATTATTACATTACAAAACATAATTATATTGCTCGATTATTACAAAACATTATTCAGTTTGATACCATGTAACATAAATGATTGAAACAGATAGATTTAACGTCAATACTAACAGTGCTCACAAGCCACATTCAGTTCTAGCAACTTTCGTTATGATATGTTAATATGTGTTGAATGTATAAGTGGAACTTTGTGTCTTTACTATTGTGTTTAGCACACTGTTTAAAAATGTCGATTTTAGAAGAAAAGATTGTCTGTCTTATGTAACTTGCTGTTATCAGCAAGAATACTTTAATTCTTAAATCACGAAATCATGATTTTAACTCGCTTTTGTAATATAAACAATTTCAATTTTAATTATAATATAATTATTAATTTGAGTTGATTTATTGAATACAAGAAAATGCTGTGATTTAATTGTAAGATTAACCACTGTATGTATGCAGTTCTTCGCAACATAAATCCTATTTTTAAATAACATATTTTTCTTTTATACCTTTTTCGATTTAAACATAAGAATTTCAGTCGATTTAAAATTGAAAATTTTGTGGATGGGCCCAGGACTACATCCTTCTTGAACATTTACTATCTACTACATGAAGCAAAGGCTGGTAAAATTATTATTAATTAGCGTACTTTATCTAATATAATATTATGGTCTAGTAAACTAGACCCTATTATGGTCTTGTAATTTAGCATTCACAACACTTAATTAAACAGCTCATTAGTTGATTAAGCTAAGCCAATAGCACAGATATTGGGGTTTTGCAAAGACGTTCTTTTATAGCGTTTATTATAGTCTTTTTAACGCGTTTATTTTTTATAGTGATTATATCGGCTCTTTTTATAGTCTTTTTAAAGTGATTTATAAAAGTGATAAAAAGGCAGCAATGTTGTTTAGCATTGTAGGTAAGTAGGGTTAGCGTTGTAGGTAAGTTAGGACTAACGAAACAAATAATTGTTTGTAGGAAAAATTGATTTCAATCATTTACTTCTTATCTTGTGTGGTTTTTCCACAAATAAAACTTGTTTTTGATCAAATTTAGGGAGATATCAGAACAAAAATATTTAGGGAGATATCAGAACAAAAATATTAACCCATTTGTCCGTTAGAATTATTTTGTCATTAAATTTTATCCATGTTCATTAAAAGGAGGTTTAAACGTACAGGCACGTATATACGAACGGTTTGTGACTGAAAAACTGCCCGTATAGGGGCGGGGGTGTCTAGAGGATGGCGGTCTTTGTTAAGAGAGTGTTTACTGTATTTACCTTTTTATGTATCATCATTTTTGGTTGAACTAAAAAATGGTCGTTTCTATTTATAAATGGTCGTACAAATTACTTTAAATCTTATAAATAAGTTTCTTATTTGGAATTTCTCTTTTTATAGCGTTTGATATTTATCCTAACAGAACCAAATTATTTTCAATCTCTAAAGCGACTAAATGTTGTTTGCCTTAACTTCATTTAGTTGTTTTATTAGTTTATAAATAGTGCTTGACAACTATTATAAAGGGATTTATAAAAGCGATAAAGAGGCAGCAACGGTATTGACGTTGTAGGTAAGTTGGGTTAGCGTAAGCGTTGAGACTAATGAAATATAAATAATTGTTTGTTGGATAAATAGATTTTAAAACATTTACTTATCTTGTGTGGATTTTTACGTAAATAAAACATGTTTTTGATAAAATTTAGGGAGATATCAGAACAAAAATTTTAAGACATTTCTCCGTTAGAATTATTTTTTTCATTAAATTTAGTGTTATGTCCATTGTTGAGAGTGCCCATTAAAGAGTGGTTTAAACGTACAGGCATTTATATACGAACGGTTTGTGACTGAAACACTGTCCGGATAGGGGAGGTTTCGATGGAGGTTTTCGTTAAAGGAGAGTTACTGTATTTGCCTTATTATTTATATAATTTTTGGTTGAACTGAAGAATTAATTTAACAAGTGGTAAACACTTTAACAAAGTTTTGATTTATAAATGGTCATCCAGTGGATTTAGGTGTTCATTAACGTAGAGTTACTGTATTTGCTTTTTCATGTATTATCATTTTTGGTTGAACTAAAGAATTAATTCAACAAATGACAAACACTAACAAAGATTTGATTTATAAATGGTCGTACAAATAAGTTTTTTATTTGTAACTTTCTCTTTTTATAGCGGTCGATATTTCTCCTAGCAGAATTTAAAAAAAATTTGAGGTTATTTTCCATCGCCAGAATGTAATTTTATGTGAAATCTGCTTAAAGCGAGTAAATGCTTTTACCTTCATTTAGTTGTCTTAACAGTCAGTTGATCGTGCTTGACAACTATTATCAAGCATTTCGTTACTAATACAACTTTTAAAAGTAATAATCAGAGGCGCATTTAGGAAGTGGAATAACCGAATTGGACCCTCATTCCAATCAACATTTATCTCGTAGTTATAGTCATATGCCGTATATTATATTCAGATAATTATTTATTCACTTAAACATAAATTTTCTGTATGGTTACGAAGTTGTAACTTAATGCCTAATATGAAATTTGAATACATATATATTATCAACACAAACATTAAAATTAACATTTATTTATTATAATGAATTAAAATAATTACTAATTTATAACAATTGATGTTGTTCGATCTTCTAATTAATTATTCAATTAAAATTAGCAGATCTAACGTTGTTGTATTTATTAAATTGCAAATCTGATCCTCTAAGGATTTATCAGAATGATCTAAATATCTATTTGTAATAATCTCATATTTGCAGATATCTATATAATCAAATTTGAAACAAAATTTAATACAAACTGATATACAAAATTTTAAATATTTGAATGAATCGTCTTTGAAATTAAATGCCAATGATTGTAATATTGAATTATGTACATGAAAATTTTTGAAATGAATAAGAGAAAGTTTCAAAGTATGAAACTAATTAAAAATATGCAATTAAATCTAATACAATACATATTAACTAAACTTTCTTAATTATAAAAGTAGTCTTATTTGAAACTCTTGAATGATACCGTTCTTAAGAATTATGATAATAAAGAAAAAACAAAATAATACAATAATTCGAAATAAAAAAACTAATGATAAAGTTTGTACCACAATAAACATAAAAAAAAAAAATTACGATAACTTCTTCTTCAAGTTTTGGTTTTCGATTTTTATCCTTCAACCATTATTATTACAATATGACAATAGCCAATTTCTAGCAGATGATTATAAGTGAACAATAATGACCAACTGTCATTTTTCTCATTCGAGCGGTTCTAATCATCCCTTGCCGTTCATCTTGACAGTTCTTTTGAAACGTCATTCATGACTACGAACGAAGTACCTCCCGAGCTGCTTCACTTTTAATCATGATGACAGATATCAGCTGATTGAAAAATGTACAATTCCATATTCGTTTTTAGAATTCGGTAAAAGCGAGTTGAAGTGAACAGTTGTTTTTTCCTGTGCGCTTTTTATTGCATTTAACCTCTTGCGCTTTTAATTTAAATACTTCCTTTTTTTCTGGGCATTAATATCAAGTTTAATATCCTTTATATATTTCTTGTGTCCTGTGTTGTGTTTTCCAAATTTTTCCTTTGTTTTTGTGATAGTAATTCCTGCGACTTAGAAAGGTTAGTAAAGGGGTGGAGATGGCAGGTCCGCGGAGCTGCCCACTTGGTGGGTAGCTCAAACGATGAACCTTCTTTTCAACTACCAGCAAAAATGACCATACTTTCAGAGGTAGAAGTAGATAATAGTATCCCCATAGATCAAGATCAGTCTTCCTCAAATATTATGTCAACTGATCGTAATACATATACTGACTTTTTTAAGGACTACCCAAGGAAATATAATGCCCAGGACAAAGGGCTCTTTGAGGTATACATATCGTATTCGGATAGAAGGAGGGTTTACAGTGAATTAATAGGAAAAATATTAATTAATGAAAAGGTCATGGGAGTACAAACGATATCTAATAAATCCAAATCTATAGCTGCAGTTACCTTCTTTAATTATTTATGCGCGAATGAATTTCTTGTATCTAGTATACCGACTAGATATAACTTCGAAACTAAAATTCCTCCTCACTTAACCTCTTGTAGAATTCTCGTTAGAGATGTTTATACGGACCTCTCCTCAGAGGAGATCAATAGAAACATTGAATTTTTGAACTATAATATAGATATCCCAGTTTTACATGTCAAGAGAATCCCGCATAGGCGGGTTACTAATGGTTTCTACCCCTTATCAACTATATCCTACAGCAGAGAACATCTTCATCGACAATAGTGACCTCCCCCCTACCTCCCGGATTCAGTCGATTGAGAGGGGAGAGAGCCCTTCTCAACAACAGAAGGAAATTACCGAGGACTATGATTCTTAAGTTATCGAGAGTCTTTTCTTCCTTTACTCCTGACAGGAGAAAAATCTTTTCGAAACTGATTTCTTCGCTCCTTTCTGATTTTGTTTCATCTTCACCTCCTGGTGATGATATTCCCCTTTAACGAAAATAGAGAATTTTGTGTTTAATGAAATTATCTTCGATTTAGTTAAATTTTTGTTGTGTTTATTTCCTTTTAGTTTAAAATTCATTAAATCATTGCTAGATCTATTAGAATATCATTCCCCTCGTGCTAAGAGAGAAATGAATTATAAAATTGTTCAATGGAACTGCAGGAGTCTTATATCATAAAATAAACTTTCTCTTTTTAATCAATTCTGAAAAACCGAATATAGTCTCTCAATGAATCTTGGCTTAAACCGAACGTTGTTTTTACATGTCCGGGTTTCAGGTCATTACGACGGGATCGGGCGGATGGTAAGGGTGGTTTAGCTCTATTTACAAAATCTAATATTTCCTTTCAGGAAGTATACCATAATCTAAACCTTCCTGGAAATAACCAGGTTATGAAATTAATAATTTTTATTTGTTAAATATTTATATTCCCCCGCGGACATCTTTTTTGAATATTTGTTTAATATTATACGGAGTAAACCGTTCTTACTTCTTGGGGATTGCAATAGCCGTCATCCTTATTGGGGTGCTGGGTTGCTAATCCCTAGGTAGGATAGGAGACTACCATTTCCTAATGGATTCTGATGTGTTTCTTTTAAATGATGGATCTCCCACTAGACTGGTGTCTCCGAATTAGAATGTTAGCGCTGTGGACATATCCTTGTGTTCCCCAAACTTAGCCCTTCTCTGTGAATGGAATATACTTCCAGATAGTTTTGGAAGTAACCATTTCCCAAGTATAAACCAATAGATCAGAGAACGTAGGAAGGATTTTCCCCCTTGTAGATGGTGGGATGAAGAGTGTAGAAAACTATTTTCTTTAAGAAATAGAGCCTATAAAACTTATAGCAGAAACCTGTCCAATGAATCTTATTTACATCTTAAACATTGCATGGATATTACTCGTATAACTTTTAGGGATAAAAATAAAAATTCATTTATTAGTTTTTGTGAAAGTCTAAACAGTCAAGATTGGGGGATGTTTGGAGATCTTTTAAGAGGTTTAAAGGTGTTTTTTCTCAAAGCAAGTAACTCGTTTCTCTGCAACACTTGTGCCCGCCCTTTTGGATAAATTAGCTCCAGCCTTCTGCCCAAATGTAGATGAGTCCTTTATTTTCTCTTCTTCTCTGGATAATCATGTCTTGGTATCTCCTATTCTTATGGAGGAGTTTCAGGCGGTT
>WYDF02023127.1:0-13110 GCA_009867245.2 Adranes taylori | reverse complement strand
CCACACCCACATCTCGAAGGCGTCAATTCGTTTTCGTTCTTCGGAGCGGATGACCCAGGTCTCGGAGGCATAATAAAGAATACAAAACACGTATTGAATAAAGATGGTGTTATTACACAGGGACTACCAACACACAGTGACTACCATCGGTTTTGGCATTGGCAGGCATGTCTGACGGCTGCCGAGCTACATTATTTCATATAGCAGACAAAAAGTATTTCTTTCCTTGTTTTTCGACATTTGTATCTTCTATCTTTGTCAACGAAGCTGCAGCTGTGATATTGCCCTCTCAACAAATGAAAAGTAGAGTTGCTACAGTTTGTTCCTTTTACGAAGAATATTTATGTTCTCAATGCCATCGATAGTTTATGAGTGTAATTGCTATTTTTATTTGTTACTATAAACTATGTGACGGGCCGGATTGAACCTTCCACTGGGCCTGAGTTGGCCCGCAGGCCGTAGTTTGACCATCACTGTATTAATCTATAAATTATCAAGCGTGTATGATAAAACCACAAAATAGCTTATCAAACGTATGTGATCATAATAAAAATAGGATTTGTGATTAATAAAACTCATTCTAGTTATAATTTAATTCCAAATATATTAAGAGCCAAACTGAATCTATTAACAAGGAAATAATGTGCTTTCAGAAAATCAAGTATCAAAATTCAATGATTCCGAACATCAACTTATTTATTAAGTGCATAATCAAAGGTTAGGTTTAGTAAAAACATAGCAAAAGAATAATTGAGACGACGTTTAATTTCAACTTATCTGAACATAATGCCCTCAGCTGAATAATATTTTAGCTAATATAAAGAAATCGATTGTGTTGCCCTCAACGGGGTAACTGATGTAGTAAACTCGCCCCATTCTACTTTTACTAATGGAAATCCCTTTATAATGTGCTCTGTCGAATCACAGGGCATTCTTCATATTTCTCCTGACTACATACTTCTTCGTACCTCTTCAGCGATAGGTACGACCTATGATAATAGCTGGGGACTATTCAAGTGTCAAAGGTTAAAGAATAGAACTAATATTTTTCTTTTGGCAATAGTATGTATTAAAAAGTTTAAAGAAAGTGAATTTATTTAAGAACTTCTTTTTGAATTTAGTGTCAAATTTTTTTAAAATTTATAATTTGCCTTGTAACTTTGATCCACTTTTGGTTGTTATGTAATTTGCTGAAATATGAATTTTTCCTTACTCATAAATTCTTGTCTTTCTAAAACATTGTAAGTTAAAACAGAACGTCTGGATTTTCTTTAGGACGTCAAACATAGTTTCCTACATTTCCAAATTCAGAAATAGTCCAAATAATGCAAAATAAATGAATAATCGTTTGTACTACCAAAACAGCTTATCTAATTGTTTATTTGTCACATAATACGTTTGACGGTTGCATTAAAATTTATGTAATATAATAAACATGTTTATAATCAAGCTCTCATATTAACGGTTATATATGTGATACAGCAGATTTATAATACTAGATAGAAAAGTCAAACTTGCGTAGTTCTACTATAGAAACTTAGAAATCCTCCGACTCCCAGTATATGAAAGATGGGGTGCAGTACCTTCCATAATTTTTTATAATTAATTTATTACTTTGATCAAAAAATTTCAGGAACGATCACCTGTCACCCGATTCGAGTACTTATTTTTTGTTAGGTTGCCACATCTATCACTAACATTCCCAAATTTCATGTCATAGCTTGATATTTGTAAAGCTTTATAAAATTTTGCGTGAGAAACGGATTCAACGCTAAAAAATTTTGCAGAAGTGTTTCGGCAACGATACTCTATCGAAAACAAACGTGGTGTGGCACGAACGCTTAAATATCGCCTATAGATCCGTTGGTTAATGTTTTGGGCTTCAGACGTGTCGCTGCAAAGCTCGTGCCGAAAGACATGCTTTTCATACCTAAACCCGATTCAACATTCATCAAATGCATAATTACTGGAGATGGGATGTAGTGCTGTGATACTAAAGCGGGTTGAAAGGAGTGACCAAGAAAATTTAATTATAGCAATGTATGGTGCCCGTGTATCATAATACAAAGGAGTCATCAAACGCAAAGTCCTTAAATATAAATTCCAAGTTCAACATCAAATATCTCATTTTTTTCAGAGCTGTAAATAACATAACATATGTGGGTTTTCAGATGACCTATTTTTAGTGATCAAATAGAAAATAAGGCGATCTTTATCTTCCAGATATGCGACATCTCCCACTTTCTTTTCAACGATGTTGCAGGAAGGCACATGCGAAATTGTTTTCTAAATTCATCAGCAATTCATTTGCCCATCGCAAAGTCATCTGAGACGCAGTACCCTATAGAATACTCGTTGACCATTTCGAATAGGTCACCCGTTCTCTCGTTAATCTTTTTATATATTCATAACTTGACTTAGCAATGCTATTCTATTCGGTGTCATATTTATCAAAAGTATACACTTTATCTCCCTCATCTCAATAGAACTCCACTTCGGACGTAAGATTCTTCGCGACAGGTATTTCCATATATCCGGGAATATTCCCATTGTTCTGGGCTCGCGGTGCTTTATATCTTTCCGGAGACCAGTTTAATGTCTCCATTTCGGTGACGCGTTTCCTCTTATCTCCGTTCTATCGGGGATCTATAGATGATGTTGGCTCTGCCCTTATCGGTACTACCAATCCCTGGACCACCTGGTCTATTTGGCACTAGGTCTATTGTAGCTTTTCCTAAACAGAGTTCTTGTGTCTATTCCTAAACAGAGTCTATTCCCAATATGCCGTCCGCTCTCACATTAGACATTATATGGAACACCTGATGGAGTTTAAGAGATTCGGCCCTTATTTATGTGGTACAATATCATAAGGTCTGGATATCTTCATTTATACCCATGATGGACAAGGGGGCCCCTGGTGTTTAGAAGGCGATGCTCACGGTGTTGGGCATCATGAATTCTTGCCAAGAGAACAGACAGTTAACAAGGAGTATTATTTTTGGAAGTTATGCGACGTTTGCATGAAGCAAATTGCTAAACCAATTCGTATATTTTGCATCACGATTAGTCACCGTCACACAATGCCATCGTTATCCCTAACTTTTTTTACCATGAACGAAACGAATACCATCCAACAGCAACCGAATTCGCCTGAGTTGGCTTCCTGCGACTTCGTCTTTTCGATCCATTTAAAAAACAGTTCCAAGGAGAGCATCTTCGCAAGCAAAAGGAGATAATAGAAAAATCGAAGCCGGCTCTAATGTCCATACCGAAAATCGAGTATCAAAAATGTTTCGATTTAGATCACGCGCTGACAGTATTTTGAAAGGGATAATATCTATTTAATCTATTTAGATGAATAAACTTATAATTTTAATTTTCTGAAAATATTCTGAAACTTTCTGATCAAAGTGGTATATTTAGGACTCACAGGTTGAAAAATGCTAACCTAAATTATGTTTTCTTGCATTGTTTCGAGTTCCCAGTCACAACTAAACAGTTTCATATAAACACATAATTTAATAATTTATGTGTTTATATGACGTACAAAATTTAATATAAACACACTTGATCCTTCAATCAAAGTTAAATATACATCAGAAAAAGTGTTCAGTATCAAAAAATTTACATTCGTTCTTAGACGCATGTGAATAAAGGCAGAAGTATATATGACACTAATCAAAATTAATGGAGAATGGTAAATAAAAGGAAATCCATGAATACCTTGCTGCCGGTATAGAGATTTATATTCCAGCTTAATTGTGGCAACTTGAAAATCCTACTCCTGTACGAATAAAGCAAACGAAATATCTGCTGCAGCTTATTTCATGCACTTTGTTGTTAAATTCAAATAAATCTGAGATGCTATTAAAATGACAAAAGTTATAATTTAATTTTCTGCGCGTAATAGATTTCTATAATAAATTCTTGAAAGAAGCGCTTTCAGTTTATTTCATAGATCTACAAAAGCTCCTTGTCTGTTTAGATTAAATTGTAACGTTTACTTAAATGTACGTGGGGTAACCAAATAGTACACACAATTTTATTCACTCATGTTTGATTAAAAAACGGGACAATGCATTCAGTGCATATATGCAACCAATACAATATTTTCTCAAATTTGATGCAAAAGTTTAAACATGTAAGTCTTTTATGTGTAGAAAAGTAAACAATATATACCTTGATTTATTAAGCAATACAAGCCAGGTGTAAGAGAATCAACAAGTGGGACAGGTCTAAGAACGTTGCAAGAAGAATTTGTGTATGCTTGTAGAATGTACATACACAAATACACTTTATAATTACACAATAAATTATGGAACTTGACCTGATTAAAGCCTCCAAAGATTCGACCTTAATAAAGCAAATATGGCCCATGAATTAATTAAATACACTCCAAATAGAATGCATCAAAATTTTAAAACACTCATTGTTCACTGAGTAACTTATTCTTGCATGGAAATACCATTGTAAGGGGTTGACGAATTTTTGTAAATAATAAAACAAATCTAACCAAAGATTATTTAAATTACATAAATGTTAATTCTGATGCAACATAGTTTTCCTTCCAAACGAAAATAAATAAAATATCTACCAATAATTAACTTGCAAGGGAAATCTGGGAGGAATTAATAGAGATTCGGTTGAATAACAATAGAGTACGGTTCTGATTTGTTAAACCTTCATAAAGGTTAATACGCCATCGATATATTTTTTTTCATTACACAAATAAATATAAAAACTAGAATCAACATCTACATCAAAGTTAATCATTTGTTACCTTTGGTTTGAAATGAAAATTAGTTAGATGGAAATAAATTATTTACTCAAAACAAAATTAAGAGAAATTAAAGGTGGTTCGGTCCATTTAACCAAAATATATAATAAAATAAATATTTACTCACATTTATATTTCAGCCGTAATCTTTATGAGTCAAAAATGAACGATAAAAAAATAAAAGAAATACGCGTACTTATTTCTTTTCAACTCTAATAAAATTTTAATCAAAATTCTAAACAATCTAGGATTTTTTCGCTTATATATTATTGGTCAATCGAGACGCCTTCTCCCGAGCAAAACTTCGAGAAGAAATTTTATTGCGTCTCAATTCTGTTTATTCAAAAGTCTATTACTCAAATTATTTTTTCAATTATCTCTCTCTCTCTGTCTCTTTCTCTCTCTCTGTCTCTTTCT
The DNA here is from genome assembly GCA_009867245.2 of Adranes taylori. Taxonomy (NCBI): domain Eukaryota; kingdom Metazoa; phylum Arthropoda; class Insecta; order Coleoptera; family Staphylinidae; genus Adranes; species Adranes taylori. Next base: position 7,916 of record WYDF02023127.1, on the reverse strand, counting down.
CTCCCTCTCTCTAACATACAGAAGTGAAAAACATATTCACGTAAAAACTACTTCTTTTTTCTCTTTGTCACCAATTTTTTCTTCGTCGTGGTAAGTTCTTTCCCCGCGGCCTCCTACAATGTGCAAGTCGTATACTGTAATTTTTTGCGTGTAGCTTATAAATTGTAATTTCCCTTAGAATATCACTTGTGCTATTTAAAGATCTTTACCTTTGAATTTCAGGAAGTCAACACGTCTAATATTTTTTTTTGCGTTACAATATATTAATGCCAATTTTAATAAATTGTTTGCTCTTTTATTGTGCAACTTTTCATAGTTACAACAAAATATGGTTTATAACTGCATTGTAAAAAATCATTTAGTCAATCATTTGACCCACCACTAGAATATTGTTTCCATTTCGAATATTAATGTTCGAAAACCAGTTTCCCATTTTTGCATGACACTGATTTTTATATCTTAAAAATTTTTGATAAAACAACCTTCGACTTTCATCCTGAGCCAATTCACTTCTCATCAAATATCTCATATTCTCTTTAAATCTCTTTGGATTTTAGCGCTCTTAGCAAGAAAATTATATACCAATCAGCCTTCCTCCCAAACCATTTTTTCCTTCAAGCACCTTTCTTTTTTTATCAGTCTCAAACTGATTTCATTCTTCTCAATAGCTCAATATTCTTCTCAATGTCGTAAATTGATCTCATTTTTCTCAATAACGCACACCATGATAATTTGTTAGGGGGGCATAAATTATGTCTAATGACTCAAGAGCTCAAAACAAAAGCCCTCTAATTCACCGCTTTTCTGCAGCAAATAACAAAACAAAAATAAACCAATCCATGCAATCAATTCTTCCAGCAATAAACTTTCTATTTCGACAACTGACAATGCAACATTTTTAATTATACTTAACATTTTATATAAATAGTTACCTTCAGTTACAAACCTTCAGTATTGACCTACTGCTACTTACTCGAAAAAACACTCTAGACTATGTACATTTTTCTTTATAAAATTAAATGATCCGACAACATTCTTATTCACAGACTATGCGCGGACGCAATGATACATATTGAAACTTCGAAGAGAATCCCAGATTGAGGATTCATCTACTGAAATTATTTGCAAAATAGTTTCTACGATACCTGATAATGTAGTAGTTTTTAGTAATAATATTGTTACTTTTAATTTTACAAGCTACTACCCGGCGCCACAACCATATATGTCACGGTTACGTTGCTTTTATAAACAAACGTGACTGACAAGAGAGAATCCTTTTTACAGGAAACATTGCGATTCTCTCCTGCACTAAGGTATCTTCTAAGTGCTTAGATTTCAATTTATCTACTACAGAAAGAAGTTATAAAGCTACACTCCCCAGTTTCCTGACACTGTTTAGAATAAAACATAAGACTTTGCAATTGCTAATGTGATGCATACCTTTCAGATTTAATCATAAACTTATCTAGACAGATAATAGTACTGCATAACCCTTAACAATAACAAGTCGTCTTCTATGAATCGAGGCTGATCTATTATTATTAATTTGGGTAAATGCTAGATGCAAAATAAAATAAATATCCCTATGTCAAAATCACTAGCGTTCTGAACAAGAATAATAAATGAAAATTATATTTGTATTCAATTACTGCATGCGCGTGCGAATAGATTAATAAAAATGGTGTTTGGGATTCATCAAATTAGTTCTCAAACTATTTATAAAATTATTCTACTCACAGTTTCTTTTGTTCCTACCATCACCAATTTAATTTAGAGCACGCACAGTTACCTTATTAATTTATTTTAATCTATCCCAATAAATAAACTTGTCTAATCAATTTATTTTATTTTATTCAAAGAATTCAATTTAAAAAAAAATTTAATTGTTATCCAGCAGTATATTTGACTACATCCCATATCCAATTTCTATGGCTAGCTAATTTCCTACCAAGATAACGATCGATATCTCTTTCTACTTCACCCCTTTTTATAATAAATTTGCTTTCATCTAATGTATTCACCTGGACCCTACTTTTTCTAATTCCAATCGCCATGATTAATGTAAATCCAATCGAATATGCTTCCTTTATTCATACTAATACGGTATTGTACCGTAGGCTTAAACTAAGCATCACCCCATTCAGCCACTATGCTTGCTGCATGGGTCGGTGGCCCCAGATATGTTTGTAAAAGTTTTGTTTAAGATTTATTCAACTACAATAGAGTTCAATAAACGATCAATGATTATTTGTATATTTTAATTGTAAAACTTATTTATTGTAAAACTGCCTGTAGGCGACTGCCTTTCTTCCCAACTTATTTCATGTTAATAAGTTTTTCACTAAATCTAGCCATCCTGAATTATTTGCAAGTGCCAAGCGTACAAAACTATCTATCATAGAACTATATTAGAACAAGAACAAATTGCATCGTTACTGCCGCAATATTTGGTAGTTTCTTGAAAACGAACTAGTACTCATGCTTTCCAGCATCATTTGCTAGTAAGCATCGAATGCGCAAGCACAGTCCTCAAGCAAAGCTACGATAGAAACTCGGTGCGTACAAGACGCCTAAATACCCGACCAAATCATGCACGAATAGCGTCATCCAACAGCACTCTCTCCTCATCCAGGTATTACCTCCTGAACCTGCGCAACACCGCAGGACCCGAAACGAATAAGTGATGACGACTCTTGCCGATACATATTCAACTCACAAAGTCGCATTCCAATTGCATCCAATGATGCACCTTTTGGAACGGTGGCTCATGATCTTCACCCACTAATAAAAAAAATTTAAAAACTGCTAAATCCTATACCGTAAAGCTCCTATAAGTACCCATCAAATCTTCTTCCTGCCACCTTTCTACTTCGCTTAGAAAGGGAACAATTTTATTGTTAATAGTTTTGCTCCTTAGCACGTTCCCGGAAAACTTATATAATATTAAATTGTATCTGGAATGTGTTAGTTATAAGGATACTATGTATCTTCCATACGTTTAAAATTATTTTGTACTAAAACCAAAATTTTTGATTAAATTTTCCACTAGATTAACAAATTGTTTATTAAATTCTCCACTGAAAAAGAAAATATAATGTGCTAATTGCAAAATATTCTCTAGCAGTCAAATTAGTAATATATATGCCTAGCTCTGTTGTCCAGCTAAATTAAATACAGCTTACAAACATTGTTACATCTGAAAAAGACGTTTGTAATCATAAATCTTCATGTCCCGCTCGACAAAAAAAAGGATGAGGGCAGATGTAAAAATAAAACACATACATTTTTGCGCGGCTCGCTATCCTAATGAGAAATTAGACAAAAAAAAAAAGAAATTAGACATAAAGGAAATTAGACAAAAATTAAAGTCCAGAAAAATATAACTCTACAAAGCATTTGTTAAAATTTTGTGCGGAAATAATTTAATACATCTGAATCCGAGGCAAAATGTGCGTTAATACACATTATTATTAATTATCGTAAATGACATTAACTAAAAATGATTTAATTATAAAAATAATATAAAATATATTATCCTTCTTGATTACTAATGATTATAATGAACAATTAAACGAATTAATTTGTTATGTTAATTGACTTATATAAATCATTGCTAAATTGTTTATACTTTGCTTACTTTACTTTGGTGGTGCTATAATTCTTTAAAAACCCGGGCCTTGGCTATTACAGATTTTTGTCAGTCATCTCTCCGGGTAGCTAACTGTCTCCAGTTTCGGACTGCTAGCATCCTACGGTCCTCCTCTACGTCATCCAGCCAATCATCTAAGTTTAGGGCGGCACACAGATCTTCTTCCTACAGTCTTGAGTTAAGAACTTTTTTTGGCACCCGCTGATCTCCCATTCTTTGGAAATGGCCGAGCCAACGTAGTCTTCTTGCCTTGACATGTTCGATGGAGCATTATAGAGGTCCTCCAGTTCTTATTCGTCGCTCATTGTTCTCGCTCATTGACTTTCATGTCCCAGGCTGACACTAAGTTCTCCTCGTTTTTCCTGACAGTCCACATTTTTGAGCCAAATAAGACCACTGGCTTGATAATGGTTTTATACACTAAAACTTTAAATTTTTAGAGTCAATGGAAGACTTAAATAGCTGCAGGAAGCTAAAGAAGCACCGGTTCCTAACCGCTTCTCTTTGATTTCATCGGGTAGTTCTATGTCGTTAGGATGTGTTAGGATGCCTCCCAAATATTTTAATGCCCCTTTGATAACCATTTGATAACAATTGAATTTGACCATATTCCGCCAGTGTTCAATGTTTCGCCAAGGTAATGTTGAACAGGGTACTTGATAATGAGTACACTTGTTGGAGACCATTGTAGATATCAAATTGCTCGAAAGTTTCCCATGTACTTTGACTCTACTGTTCGAATGGAGCAACGTTATTCGTACGAACTGTCTCAGTTTCCGTCTCAGTTTCCGAACTGTCTCACTTCTCCAGAATTTGTCTTAGAGTAAACGTATGCTCTGACACGTTCCCTGTGTGACGTCCCTCATCTCGAAAGGATGAGTGTCTTGGATGTTTGTATTAGCATTCAGTGGCTCACTAAAGTACCCTCTACGTCTTTCCAGGACACCATCTAGATCCCCAATTAGGTTACCCCCACTTTCACGGAACATAATTGTGGTGGATTCCACCCTTTCTTCACCTCCTTAAGTCCTTTATAAAGTACCCACCAGTTCTTTAAACCGCTCTTTCTCAATCGTCCGCTTTTTGTATGTGCACGCTTTTTTGTATGTACACCTGACCATCGCCTATGTGACCTTTAAAAATGCAGACTAAAGTCGTGCCAATGTTCTTTAGGATTTCCATACTCAGGGGCCAGCTTGTTCTGAATTTCTTTTTTCATCTTGTGTTGATTCACATTGGTCCGCTGGTCCACATGTCCTTATTCACAGCTGCTCTAAATAAATGCACCCACTGCCTCCCGCCCCGCCCACTGCGTCATCCCCGCCCACTGCCTAATATTCCTCAACCATGATTTTCGTCTTCGCCCTTGCATTCTTTTACCCTCTATCTTGCCTTGCAGGATTACATGAATTAATTGGTATTTCTCGTTGCGCATCCCAAGTATGACTTCTGACTTTCACAGTACTCATAACTTCCAGACCTTTTTTCGGTAACTCATAACTTCGGTATTGTTTGTGACATGATGGATGTATAAAATTCTGAGCATGCGGCGGTAGCACCACATTTCGAAGGCTTCTAGTATTTAGATGCTGCGTCCGTTAGTCAAAGTCCAGGCTTCCACTCCGTATAAAAGTGTGGAAATCACTTTGTATCTCAATATTCTCTTATATCAATGTTCAGGTGCATACCACATAAGATCTGTCTAAGGCGGTTGAAAACAGTTCCTGCCTTTTCTATGCGGCATCTAATCTCCTGTGAGTGGTCCCATTCCTTGTTCAGACTACACTTCTTTGTGACATGATGGGTGTATGAAATTCTGAACATGCGGCGGTAGCACCACATTTCGGAGGCTTCTAGTCTTTTAGATGCTGCGTCGGTCAGTCAAAGTCCAGGCTTCGCTAAAAGTGTGGATAACACGTTGCATCTCAATATTCTCCTTCTTATATCAATGTTCAGGTACATACCACATAAGATCTTTCTAAGGCGATTGAAAACAGTTCTCGTCTTTTCTATGTGGCATCTAATCTCCTGTGAGTGGTCTCATTGCTTGTTCAGACTACAGCCCAGATATATAACTTTGTCCACTGTTTCCAATGATTCTTCCTTTGCTTTAAATTGGTGTTGGATTTCGTCGTTCTTGCTTACTATAAGAATTTGGGTCTTCTTACAGTTTAGTTTCATACCGTATCTGTCACAGGCTTCCACTACATGGTTTATTAGTTCTTGCAGATCAGCTACCAGGACTGTGTCATCCGCGTATCGTAGGTTATTAATGCGTTCGCCATTGATTTTTATGCCTTGTTTTCTTCAATTGATAGCTTCCCTGAACAGCATTTCCGAGTAGGTATTGAATAGCATCGGTGATAAAATGCAGCGGTGATAAAACGCACTCCTCGTTGTACTATGAATTCTTGAGAGGTTTGCTGTAAGTATAGGTTTCTAATTAGGCGCAAATCCTTATCATAGATACCGGATTCCCTCAATATCGCAGTGTGTGATGTTGCACTTTGTCGAATGCTTTCTCGACCTCGATAAAACAGGCATAGACATTGCAGATTACGTCCCGGGCTCTTTGTATCAGAACTTAAATACAAAATAGAGCTTCTCGTGTTCCACGTCCGTTTCTAAAGCCAAACTGAACATTGCTAATGTTTTCCTGGAGGTTTCTATATATTCATGAATGAACAATACTAAGAAGGATTTTAAGTACATGGCTCATTAAGCTCATAATTCGTAATCAGAGCATCTGCTAGCATTTGTTTTCTTATAAAGAGGAATGAAGGTGGAAACTAGCCAATCTCCAGGCAAATCTCCGGTTTCATAGATTTTGTTGAGTAGACATGTTAGCAGTTTAATTTGGTCGTCTTCGAATAGTTTTAGTATTTCGGCTTGTGTATTATCCGGCCCAGGTGCCTTATAGTTTGTCAGTCGTTTTATTGCCTGTGTCACCTCGCTGATAGATATTTCTGGTTCTGTAAATCCGAGAACATTGGTTCTTGTCTGTTCCTCTTCGAATAATTCGCCCATGTATTCCCTCCATCTTTCAAGTATTCTTCCATTTTCGTATAACAGGTTGTTATGTTTGTCCAATATTGAATTACTGCTTCATGGGCTGTTTCCACCTGTTACGGCTTTGATTTTCTTATGTAGATTGAAAGTGTCATGTTTCTGTTCCAAAGATTCGATTTCCCTACATTCGTTCTGTAGCACAACTCTTTTGCTTCTGTGATCTTTTTGTTAATATTTTTGTTTATTTCTCTGAACATTCTTTCATTTTTGTTCCTCTGTTTCCTTCGTTCTTCCATGAGTTCTAATATTTCTTCTGTCAGCCATGCCTGCTTCTTTATGCTTCTTTTTAACATTCTTGATTTTATTCGACACATTATCCACACATGTTTTCCCGCTTATTTTGTTGTTTAGTTCTTCTTTGACTACAGCTCTTATGATGCTATCTCTCAACCCCTGGATGTCCGTTCGCTTTTGGGGTTTTATTTACGGACCCTTTTCATGCGTAGTTTAATCCAGCTTAGCAGAAGGTTATGCTCTAAAGGAACATTCTGATCACTTTTTGTGAAGAATTTAATTTTGAGTCTAAGCATGCACAATCGGCCGTTGGGGTTAAAATTTAGTATTGCCGGTTTGTTTTTCTTGTGGACCATAAATCCGGTGCCGAGATGACCTGTGCCACTGGAGATGCAGAAGATAGAGTAATCTTTACTATCGGAGATCATGTACTTCTTGTAGAGCTGCGAGGTTAATATTATGCTCTCTTAGTTGGTTCCACAGATTCCAAAACGCTCCCACTCGATTCAAGCTGAGGACGTTCCATGTTACAATTCTTAGATCATTAGTCTGTACTCGTAGTCTGGCCGAATCCTAAAATCCGTTGTTTCTTCTATATGTAGACATTTTCGTAACAGCTAATTTTTCCGCAGTTAGGTCTTTATCCTGATTTGCACCCATCTGGGAAGGCGGGAGGGGGGGGGGGGCTGCCCATTTACCGTGCTCCGGGCCGTAGTCTATTTTATCGGGTGGGTCCCTGGCCTTTGAAGATCCTCTATAACCTGCAAGTTATCAGCTCTTATGTGACATCAGCTCAGCATCAGCATCAGCATCAGCATCGGCATCGGCATCGGCATCGGCATCGGCATCGGCATCGGCATCGGCATCGGCATCGGCATCGGCATCGGCCTCGGCCTCGGCATCGGCGTCGGCCTCGCCATCGGCACCGTCATGGGCACCGGCGCCGCCATCCGCAGCTGCGCCG
>WYDF02023105.1:0-13112 GCA_009867245.2 Adranes taylori | reverse complement strand
GAGAGTTAAGTTGGTGGTGTTTTGGGTGTTTAAGGTGTTTTTGTGTTGAGGTAGGGGTGGGGGGGGGGGGGGGGGGGGGGGGGGGGGTTAGAAAAATTTGTTTGAAAAACATTTAACAAGTTCATTTACGACTTTTCCCACTTTTCGGTGGGGGGTTAACACCCTAAAACCCCCTACTGCGAACGCGCCTGACGCCATAATAATATGGAATGCTGCTCAATTCATATTTGAATTTACTCCATTGCTTAAATATTTTAGTAATTGAAGTGAATTTTTATTCCGTCCCTCCAGAATTGTATGTGTTATAGCTGAGAATCAATTTTCATTCTTGCTAAAATCATCAAAAATAAATACTAATATACAATTCTTCAAGTAGGCTTGAATTAGATTGACCAAGTATTTCAATACCATTTTTTTTTTCTAGTTGTAACACGGTTACTATGATATTTAATATAATCCTCTTCTCAGACACATCGTAATTTAACATTAATAGAATATTAAACGAATAGAATATTGTATACTATATTATTTTATATTATATTGCATACAGAATATAATAGTATATGAATATCTACCAGCATTTCTGAAAAAAGAATTACCATCATATCATGGCTATAAACAAGATGTTCATCCCGGCGTTACACATGCATTTCAATCAGCCGCTTTTCGTTTTGGACATTCGCTTATACCGCCTGGCCTTTATCGCCGAGATAGTGATTGTACTTTTAGAAAAACTGTCAACGGCCATTTGGCTATTCGACTTTGTTCCACCTGGTGGGATTCAAACGTAAGTAAATTTGAAATATATCTAACTTGAACTTAAATTATAATTAGAGAAAAGAATCTATAGTACATGGTTGAATATCTAGAAGATTGAAGGTAATACATACAATTTGATACGGAAATGAAAACCAGTTTTGAAATAATAAATGTGAAGAAATTAACAGGTATCTGTAAGGCATTAGATTATTGAAATGAAACTTGAGTGTGGTAAAAGCTATTTAATAAACAGTAAAAATATAATATGATATAAGCAAGAACAAAATATAAAGAAAGATGAACTTAATAATAGAAAAGACAACACCCTCGTTAATTGACGCGAAGTGAATGACATTAATGACAAATCAACTGACTGCCGTATATATCAGCAGTACCAACTCGTATATGTGCGCTTAATTCAAAACTGTTAATACGGTTTAGAATAATTTCAACATAGATATAGGAAATTGTGTAGATTCTTAGTAATAAGTTGTAAATTGCAAATAAATAGAAGCGTTGTAATTTTGATAGTTTATATGTCCACAAAATTTTAGGATGTTTTGTCAAACAATTCACTCGAAGAACTGCTCATGGGCATGACATCACAATTAGCTGAACGTGAAGATTCTGTACTTTGTACCGATGTAAGAGATAAACTTTTCGGTCCAATGGAGTTTTCCAGACGGGATTTAGGTGCTTTGAATATTATGCGCGGACGAGATAATGGTTTACCAGATTATAACAGTATTAGGAAACAATACAAATTAGAACGAAGGTATAGTGTATTAAAACCCTATATTGTTTTCATAGAATAATTTGAAGAAACTTCTAAATAGAAAATGTGTTTTAATATTAATCCTCGAGAAACTTCTATTTTGTTTAATGTCTTTTCTTCTTCTCTAGAAATTTGTATTACAATTTATCTATGATTTCTAAATTAAAATAGTGTGATTCAATTAAAAAACTTGGCATGTTTTTCTGTTTCAAAAAATTGGACCTTGGATTGCATTGTTTTTTTTTTTTAATAAACACATTTTTTTGTATCACATTTAAGTATTGTCTTAACGGAATCCATCAATCTGCTCTTAGGGTTTTTTTACAATATGTTATTCATCCTGGCCTTTACTTCCTATATTTATTGTTTGAAAATGAGTATAACTTTTGTACCTTTGAAATCATTTGGGATTTCTTTCTGTCTCAATTATTTTATTGATCAATTCTATTTTAATCCATGATATGATTGTATTTGTATAATTTCACACATGTCATTCATACTCTTGCAGAAAGAACTGGACAGATATTAATCCGAAATTATTTCAAGAAAGGCCGGAATTACTAAACGTTTTAATAGCTGCATATAACAATGATATAAATAATATTGATATGTATGTTGGAGGCATGCTGGAAAGTTACGGAGGACCAGGAGAATTATTCACCGCTGTTATTCTGGAACAATTTTCACGCATTAGAGATGCAGATCGTTTTTGGTTTGAAAATAAAAACAATGGGTAAGAAAAGAACATATTAATCGTTTTGTCATCTAACATTAGATTTTTCTCACCTAGAAATTAATTACAGGATAACAAAATTAAATTTGGGGAGCACATTTAATCCTAAGGACAGACTATAACATTGTTTTTCCATAAGATAAACCAATAACCATAAATCAAAGCGTGCATATATACGTATATGAGGTCCAGATCCACACTCTATTAATATTAACATTGATTCTTTTTGGAAGTTACTGGCGTATTTAACTATAGGGTCCCTCTGATATATAATGGAGAAATGCAAGGGGTGCACTATGATGTTTTTTTAAAGATAACGGCATTTAATGCCGCGTAAAATTTTAATAGATGGTTCCATAGAAAATGCAATGATTTAACAATAGTCCTTGAAGCATATAGGTGATGAACCCGTAAATAAAGATTATTATTACTATTATATCCGGAAATTACAATTCAAAAGATTATTTAGCGAAAATAGGCATAATTTTATACCCAAATTTTCTTTTAATTTACGTCAATTTTATTAAATTTATTTACATAATTTACATGAATTGATTTACATAATTTACATTAATTTATTTACATAAATCCATTTATAGGATTTTTACAGACGATGAAATAAAAAGCATCAAGAAAATTAAGCTTTGGGACGTAATTGTAAATAGTACGGATATAAATTATAAAGATATCCAAAGAAATGTATTTTTCTGGCAGGAAGGTGATCCTTGCCCACAGCCAATTCAATTAAATGCTTCTGAGATGGAACCATGTAAATTCATTATTGGATACGATTATTTTGAGGTACCTAAATATTTGTTTCATTATTTTTTGCTAATGAAATTTTTGTTTCATTAGCAATGTTTCACATTATTTTTTGATTAAATAAACAGCAATTCTTATTTTTAACACGTTGACGCCGGCGCACAAATACGAATTATGTTTTATCGGGCGGCGTTTTTTACATCTTGCTATTATTCATCTAATAGGGGCAAAATCATTGGTTGTCATAGCAACGAGTAAATAAGTTGGTAAGAAACCCTATATGTACCACCGGTGGTACAAGACGGTGTCAACGTATTAAAAATGAGAAATGCTGTTTATTATAATGCGCATTGAAGTGCTCATTCATAGCAGTTTTATCGTATTAAATCAACACGAAAAGGATGAATATTGTTCTGATTAAAAATTCACAAAACATAATTATTATATCAGTGCAAGGAACTAGTGCCTGGGGATTAAACTCAATGGTAGAAAAGAGTTAAGTAGTTAAATTAAAAAAGTTGTACTAGGGGAAAAATAAATGAGATTATTAAGTAATTAGATTAAATTAAAATTTAGTTTCTTTGAAAAAACATAGTTTTGCTTATTTCATTGAAAGATAAAAATTAAAGTAACATAACATGGGTTATTAATAGTTTTTTATCAACCTTTCCATATTTAAAGAATAGTAAATAAATTTAGATGAAGATACAGATAACTTTCTTTGTTTAAATACATGTTTAATAACCGACCCTTGCACTTTCATTGCAACATAATAATTAATAAAAATAGGCCTTACATTCTTGTGTCGATACCAGATGCCATGATAAACGGGAGAGTAAACTCGCGAACTGAATTGATTTTTAACTTTTAAGTGGAAACTGCTTTTTATATATCGATTCATTCAACTCGCGTAAAAATTCATATTTTTCCTATATAAAGAGATTTTAAAGTAGCAATACTTAGGTTGCCGGCAATATTTTTAATATATTCTAATAATAATTACCTTTTCCAACTAGATGTACATATTTAATTAATGCCTTATATTTTCGCTACACGGTCAATATTTGATAAAATTTCTTATCAATAGTCGTTTAAAAGCTCTATTACGTTTTATTATAATTCTATTATAGTGTAATTTTTCCCATCTGAGTGATAACCCATTAAGAAGACACATCCCACATTTGCCATATAAAAAATGCCTTAAGTATGGTAAACAGCCAATTAATCATGAAAAAAATGTTTTATCTCTGTTGCACATCTATAATGAAATGTACCATATACTATATTCCCATCTTTATTTTCGTTTAAAATTTAGAAATAACACTAACTCTCTCTAAATGTATGAAACAAAAAGAAATGCAATCACATGTTTCATATGATGCATTCATTAATGGCGGTTTCTAATGCAATTGCAAAGATCTGATAAAACAATTAGGTACTTATTATCAAAGGATACGATTAAACGGTTTTATGAGAAGTATATAACAAATATTAATTACTTCAAAATTCAATAATTGCATGTTTACGCCAATAGACGAATTAAATAAATGAATAAGTTAATTATATTATTATAGCAGTATGTAAGAAATAATCTACAGAAGTTTTGATCTAAGTGACAACAATGCAGATATCCTTTTATAAAGCCATTCTAAATTTTCGATTCGAATTAAATATAGCCATTCGAATTAAATATGACGAATGTGGGATGTGTCTTTTCTTAATGGGTTATCACACAGATGAGTAAAATTAGACTATATTATTTCTATTTAGAATGTCTGAGAAAAAAATTAGTACAGCATTTTCAAACTTCTTTAGGTACAGAGGAATTATTTGTTATCAAATGTGCATAAAAATTTTCCTTGGTTTTAGGGAAATGAATTGGTTTTTATATATGCATGCGTCTTCCTTGGCTTTGTACCAATCTTTTGTGCGGCTGCCGGATACTGTGTTGTCAAGTTACAAAATAAACGCCGCAGACGATTGAAAATACGTCAAGAACTTCGTTATCATGGTGATAAGAAATTACTAGTTGATAGTATGATCGTTCAGGTAGAAATAAATGATTTAATGACTAACTCTGCAGGGTTACTAGCAAATAATTGAAACTAAATATATAGGAATGGTTGCATTCGAATCATAAACGAATAGTAAAAGTCCAATTCGGTCCGGATCTTGCTCTTCACATACTAGGAAGAAAAGGAGAGAAACTAAGAACAATCAGCTTCAAAACAGACGAAGTCATACATGTAGAGGAGTCCTTAGAGATAACAAAAGAAAAGAAGCCCATGGTATTGCTCAGAGTATCCAGAGATTACGATTTGGTTATACAGTTTACTTCAAACGGAAATCGACAAAAATTCATCAATAAATTACAATGTTTTTTAAATTTTCATAAAAAGAAGTTAAATTGTGTTCAGGTAAGTTTATTTTTTTTTGTAAATCTATACCTTATGAAAGATTTGTAATTGAAGTTGTTCTTGATAAGCACCGTGCCCCGCGACTTCAATTTCGTACAGAATTTGGATTTCAAACCACGAATGGTATGCAGTTATTCTCACTTCTTTACCATCAATCTTTGTATTTGTGCTTGTTGTGTAGATACTTTTTGAAAGTCTATTTGCCAAACATCAGTACAAATTCTCCAAGTTAACCGACTATTTACATAGATTCCTTCAAATTTAACTCGTGAATCAGGTCTTTCCCATTTACTCATTGTGTATTTTAGGCAAGTAATTTTATTTTCACTAAAAACTACATCATCTACATTAAACCATCACCATTCTGAACATGGTGTTTTAACATGAAAATGGTGAAAAGTCGGAACCATTTTGCATTTTCTCAAAAACTCAACATAGGGGACCGGAAAGTTGGAACACGTATAGTTTCTTGCAGAGTACACACAATTGCCTTTATCCGATTTCAATATTGCTAGTATAATGCGACATAGTCACGTTTAAAGTTAAAAAGTTTTTTGCAATATCCCTGGAAGCATTGCACATATAAGATTCGAATAAACTTTGCTAGATTGTGCGTCAATAATGCTTTAGTTTTTATTTCATATATTTTTTTCTAAGATGAGGATTTAAATGTATACAAAGTGTTCTTAACGTTGCAAACAAAAAATATTTGATTTGAATTCCGCAAAAGTTGGGAAATGAAACTGGGAAAATATGTGAGTAAGAGATCTCCATATTGGCAAGTTGAGTAATTAAATGTACTGGGCCAATTTGGAGCAATAAAAAATATTTCGGAGACTGTTATACCACCCTGTATATTTTACATGATTGATCACATCCCTTTCAATTCCTTTTAAAACAATATCCAACATGAGTGCTTCAACCTCAACGGTTTCCTAGATCCACGATATGAATTGAAGGAAGTATTTCTATTAAGATAGAAAGCCTGAACTCGGCATTATTTACTTTGATAGCTGGTTCGTGAAATTATGCTTGCAAAAGCAGAAACACGTGAACGCCGACAGAAAAAACTTGAACACTTCTTTCGTGAAGCTTACGCTCTTACATTTGGGCTACGACCGGGAGAACGTCGACTCCGATCTGATGTTAGTAGCGACGAGGAAGTGGTAACAGTTATGCGAACATCTCTATCTACAAGTGAATTTGCTAACGCTCTGGGTATGAATACGGAAGCTGTTTTTGTCAAGAAAATGTTTAATATAGTCGATAAGGACGGCGATGGAAGGATATCGTTTCAGGTATTGAAATTTACTTATAGGAAATTAAAGCAAAAAAGTTTTAATTTTTGCGTAATGAGCTTATATTTTGCTCATTTAGTGAAAACCCTCATGTACCACTTTAAATCTGTTTTTTTAGGAATTTTTAGATACCGTGGTATTATTCTCTAGGGGTAAAACTGAAGATAAATTGCGAATAATTTTTGATATGTGTGATAACGATAGAAATGGCGTAATAGATAAAGAAGAATTATCAGAAATGTTACGATCTTTAGTTGAGATAGCTAGAACGACGAGCCTTTCAGATGATCATGTAACTGAGTTGATTGATGGAATGTTCCAGGTATATTAATGAACAAAATATCTAAATTATTTAAATTTTTATAAATGTTTAAAATTTTAAAATAAAAAAATTTAAAATTTTATAAATGATACATCTCACTTTGTGTTAGGAGCAACACTAAATTATGCATATTGCATATAACACAGAGAGGTTTTACAATAGAGGTAATACTGGAAATAATAATAGAAATTGTAATTATAATAGAAATAGTAATGCAAGAAAAAAAAACAAAGAAATAAACAAGTTAACTGAATTACATCTACAGATAAGAACGAAAAAATATAATATGTAATTGGTATAGACACAGTGGCTACAGCGCGGCGCCGAAATCAATTACCCAATATTCCTGTGTATGGAATAAAACGCACATGCATTTAGCAAGTCTGTGATTACCTTCCGAAAGGTAAGCTCTGGAAGGTGTTTGATCTCAGGTGGTAGTGTTATATGCTTCACTGACATGGGGATTGGGCCTTTTAATGTTTTTGTCAGACTGTGATGATCCGCCCTTACGCCCTGATACAGTGCTTATTTCGAGTGTTATAGTCATGTACTTCACTGTGCAATGTCCACTAATTCTTGTTTTTATGAGAATAAATTAATGCTTCTTTGATGTATAGTAAGGGAAAAGTAAGGATTTCCTTCTCCTTAAATACTTGAAGAGAGTCATCTGTATATTTTATGCTTCCTAGTATTCTTATGCTCTCCTCTGTAGTGCGAAAATGCACTTGCATCAGCACATATTCCCTATGCTAAGATAGCATAGCTCATCAAGGATTGACATAGAGCATAGTAGCAGGTTAGCAATGAATCTGATGATAGCGATTGTGATAGCACACGTAATAGAAAAATTTAGCTTGCAAGTTTTTTGGAGGTTGCATTTACGTGTTCCTTCCATTTTAGAATCTGATCAATATGTACGCCCAAAAAATTGACACATTCTATTCATAATTCAACTTTTTCAGTGAGAATGTAGGTTGGATGTTTTACTTTCATTTAAATGAAGTTTGTTCGAGGTAAACCACGGTTGCGCCTTTTTCAGTACATGAAACTGTCTTCCATTTCAACGTCTTGTCTATTGTTTCCTACTACGGTTAGTATTGTATCATCAGCAAACAAAATACTATGATCTGGTTTTACACTTGAGGTAAAGTCATTTAAAAAAATTTGAGAAATAGAATGGTCCTAGAATGGATCCTTTAGGCACCCCCATGTCGATTACAAGCTCCTCAGATCACACATCCTTTATGATCACATCCTTTATGATGTTTTCTACTCAATAGGTAAGATTTTATTAGTTGCCTGCTTTCGTTGACAAAGTTATACAACTCTAGTTTTTTGCCGAGTATATCATGCGCTACACAGTCAAATGCCCTGCTCAGGTCACAAAAATACGACGACTAAACCATAGCATCATCAAATCCCGTCAGAACAACATTGCAGAACTGCAGTAGAGCATCGCTCGTACTTTTATTTTTTCTGTAGCTCTATTGATTGTCGTTAAATAGTTGGTTCTTTTCAAATTAGTGTATGATTTTATCCCACATTACCTTCTCTATTATTTTAGAGCAAATTGGTAGCAGTGAGATTGGTCGATAGTTCCTGATCATTTTCTTATCAACTTTTTTTGAATATGGATATAACATTAGCAATTTTTAAGCAGTCAAGGGGTGTAATCATTTTGTTAACATTGCTCTTTATTATATTGGCCTGAGCCCATATACATCTCGCGATTTGGAGTTCTTCAGCGCTTTAAAGGCTTCCCTTACATATTTATGTGAGGCGCTTCCAAATGAGAAACGAATAGTCGGAGGGGTGATTATCTTCGTAGTTCGAGGATCCCAACCAGAGCCAGGTAGCCTCACTACTATGCTGGTATGAATTTCAGCAAAATAATTATTGAAAGTATCAGGATCTATTCCACCTATCTGAGAATCACTTTCACCTGTGTTACAACTACCGTTCACTATTTCCCAAAGTTTCCTAGTTTTGTTCTTGTATCCTCTGATTACGTTCTCGAATGCATTCCTTTTTGTTTCAGAGCTGGAAGATAATTATATCGGAAAACATTGCGTTTTTCCAATAATGCATGTGTCTCGAACTTAGTGCATAAATAATTAAGCAGAAACAATTTATCTCTCATGACTTTTAATTCTTGATTAAACCACTTGGTTCCATAATTACATTTTTGCGTGCGCATTTCTGTTAGCGGAAATGATGCATTAAAACTTCTTACAATTTCCTGTATACATGAGTTGAATATGTCATGTAATGAAAAGTTTGTATTCTACACACAGTTGATGCAGTACCAATTCACCTGTGAGAGTAACCTGAAGATGTTCTTGCCACGCGGCGTAATTGGCCTGATTAACTTCATCTGTTTTGCCTCCTTGCCAAAGGTTTCATATTCCACCGTAAAACGAATGAATTGGCTTAAATGATCTGATATTTGGAGATCGATGACTCCGGTATTCACAACATTTGAATGATTAACAAAAATGTTATCGATACAATTCTGGCCATGCGGTGGTTGGCCACCCGTTGGTTATTCTTTGTAAATCGAAGGATAGTAGCAAATCACACAATTCGGATGCCTTACTGTTAGCACTGTCCAAGAAAAGAAAAAAATTACTGATTGAGAAAATAATAAATAAACTTGGCCCTAAATCGTGCATTAATTTTAGCAAATAATTTTAATATTCCATTTAAAATTTTCCACCCTAAATTCTTAACAATTTGTTGTACTGGAGCTTCTATAATCTCTAATACCCGTCTATTACACTTTTTTGCAATATATTGCTTTTATTTATATTATAGTTCCACAGATAAGTTCTTTTTAGGTTCCTTTTAATTTTCTTAAAGAGTCTCTAATGGAATGTTTTAGTTATGCGTTCACGTTTGTTATAAGACTTAACTGATTAATCAACTAAGCTTAATCAATATATCTAATTACTAATTAGCAACCCATTTAGATAATGTAGATCCTTGAACTCTGCATTGCAAGAAACACAGTGTTGCACATACATACTTCTTCGACTAGGTTAAGGGTTTCCAGGCTTGCTTAATAATTTTGTTTGCTCATCATAATCACGTAGCATCCACATTTTAGAAAATAATTTTTGTACATCAACAGATATTTCAATCTAATACAGGAAGACCAATCAGTGGCAGAGGGGATGGAAAATCTTAAGGCCCAGAATATATGCTTTTCATCATTCATAATATGTATTTTAGGATGCTGGATTACTTGATAAAGAATATTTAACTTATGCAGACTTTAAGGAAATGATGAGAGAATACAAGGGAGATTTTGTTGCTATTGGCTTAGATTGCAAAGGTGCTAAGCAAAACTTTCTTGATACGTCAACTAATGTTGCTAGGTAATTTTTTTTCTTCACTATTTAGTTTAATATTTGATAAAATACATCGCATTAAACGAGGTAGAGCAGACTGATGCGAAACATGAAATGTAAGAAGATTATATATAAGACCATTCCTGGCTGTGCACACATCAAGAATTCAGAATAGACGTTACGTTATCACTGTACATCTCTCAAGTTTAACAGATTAGTTTTCAGTTGTAATTTACTCATACCAAATATTTCAATCAGTTAATCTGATAGAGAATTGTTTATTTTTAGAATGACAAGTTTTCAAATTGAACCTGCCTCCGATACTGAAAAAAATATTCTTGTTTTAAAATGGTATCATTTAATAACGTTCCTGGAAGAAAATCGTCAAAATATTTTCTACTTATTCATCTTTTATATGTTCACAATAGCTTTGTTTGTAGAACGGTTTATACGTAAGTATATTCTATTATTCCAGTTTTGTCGTTATTACGATCACTCGGTTGTCTATCAATAATGCGGATCGGTCATTAGAAGAACTAAATTCTTCAATATTCAAATTCTCTTTATTTACTGGATCAACCCCTTATTCAAATACAAATACAAGTACTTAACATATTGCAAGTGCGGATTTAATATTAAGTCTAAATTTATTGTTCATAACTAACTAAGCTTATCTTATTATTATTTATGTATTACTAAATCTAAAATATCCTTTGTTCATATATAATAATTGAAATTTAACACATACTGATCCGGATTAAAATATTTGAAGACAATTTTTATATGTTTGTTACTAAAATTATCTTTTATTTATGTTTAGCTGAATTTATGATTATTGAATTCTGTTCGGACAAAGTTGATTCTTATTCATTGCACTATTTTTCACTAATCAAGTTGAACATTGTTCCTGGCTTGATCGTTCTGAATCTTATCGTTAGATTTATCGTTATCGCAACTGATTTCTAAATGATTGTCGGGATGTGGTAAAATAATTGAGGTGCGAATTTTCATTGGCTACTCGCAGAATTCTTTGAAGAGGACTGTGATGCATATAATTGCTTGCCTGATAAGGTTCGTTAAATAATGTATGATTCCGTGTTGGTCTTACGGTCTAATATGTAAGAAAGACTATTTCTAATTATATTGGCCATCTCGGAGCATCGTGAGAAAGCAGTCTTTAATATTTCACTGTGCTTATGAGACATTATAAATACAGTGGGGTTCCACTTTCTTCTGTGTTGGTATGGAGTGAGGTAGGGAGACTTGATAAATGTTTCAAATATGGAAAACGCGACATTCTGCAAAAATACCTATTTGAATATATTTTCTTTTATTGGAAGAGAAGAATGGCTTCTTTAGTACAAAAGAAGAAACTGGGTTAAACTACTTTCAAGTGAAGAACCAGGAATGTTCCCGACAAATTTGGTATAATCCGAGTGTTCCTAAAAATCATATAGAGTCAATCCAAAAAGCCCTGTGCTATTACAGAATTTCTTTAGATTATCTGAATCCTAACTGAAATATAACTTTGCTTCAAAGAAGTTTTAAGGATAAATATCCAAAAAGGACAATATTTAACGCAGATCAGCAATAATCATAAAATCCTTTGTTAGTGGAAATGTAAAAACAGGATTTTCACACTATTCAACCTGTTGCAGATGAGATGAGCAATAATTCAAAACTAAATATTAATAAGGTGCTAAAAGATATTCAGTTCGGTATGTGGACAAAGACTAAAGTTTACAAAAAAGACAATGTATGGTGGATATTTGAAGGGTAATTCTAGACGAATGTTTTCAATTAAAGTAAATAAAAGAAATCAACGCCTTATTTTGTTAAATGTTTATGTAATTTACTAAGCTTTTAAGAGTAAAAAAGTCAAGTATATTATACATTAGAATGTTGATTCTATTATAATCGGCTCGAATACACCAATAAAGTATTAGCGCCTAACCAAAGTAAACATTATTGATGTTTTGTGATTAATGCTTTTATATTTCAGATTATTCGTTTATGGCAGAACATACAGATTTACGTCATATTATGGGGGTCGGAATTGCGATAACAAGAGGTTCGGCGGCTTCACTCTCTCTATGTTATAGTATTTTACTACTCACGATGTCGAAGAATCTTCTTACGAAACTCAAAGAATTTCCAATTCAACAATACATTCCATTAGATTCACATATACAATTTCATAAAATCGCCGCCTCTACAGCACTGTTTTTCTCATTACTGCATACAGTTGGACATATTGTTAATTTTTATCACATATCGACTCAACCCATTGAGAATTTAAAATGTTTAACTAATGAAGTACGTTTTCCTTCAGATTATAAACCAGGAATCAAGTTTTGGCTATTTCAAACAATTACAGGTACGTGCAATCGTAATTTAAATTGGTGACGGGTTGCGAATAGTGATGGGTGTCTCATTTATGAGGTAACTCATTTGAGGCCTCACTCTCATGAAATGAGGGAGTTACTCTTTTTTCAAATACGAAGCGAATCATTATTTATGAGGAGTTCCTCTTTTTTTTCAAAAGAGAAGTTCCGTTTTTTTATTCAAAATAGGAGTTCTTGTTTTTCTTTTCATAAGAGGAGTTCTTCTTTTTTCAGAAGGAGTTTTTTCTTGTTTTTCAACCGGAGAGTTTTTCTTTTCCTTTTCGAAAGAGCGAGGAGTTTCTGTTTTCTTTT
>WYDF02023094.1:0-13112 GCA_009867245.2 Adranes taylori | reverse complement strand
TTGACGCCTTCGAGATGTGGGTGTGGCGCAGGATGTTACGAGTCCCCTGGACGGCTAGAAGAACAAATACCTCAATTATCAGAGATATTAAGCCCGCCCAAAGGCTATCATCAATGACTTACGGGCGCATCTTGAAATTCTTCGGCCACATCCTCCATAGAGTCACCACACGTCGGCCACGACGTTGGACGAAGAAGAAGAAGACTTAACACGTAGTATTAATTTAGTTTATTACAATAGAATTATGCAGCCATCTTAAATTGGGCGATAATTCAAAATTAGTTAATTAAATGTTTTAAGTATTATAAATCAAAGTAGGAACCATTACGTTGATCTTGCTAATTAGTTTTATAAGTTTATAAGTAAATAGTAAATGAAAATAGATAATTGAATATAATATAATATAATTTAAAAATAAATAATTGTTTTTTGAAAACAAGGTTGACTCTCGTGAGACCTTAATTTTAGTAATTGCTAAAAATCTGTTTTATGAGATACATAAGAGGGTATTCCTAGAATATAACAAACGTTGTTATAAATGGCAGGTGCAATTTATAATTTAGGCAGGGGTTTAAGGTCATCATATTTAAAGATCGTCACAAGGGTTATCAAAATATCAATTACTATACAGGGTGCTACTAAAAAGTAAAAGAAAATATTGCCGAAAGATGTCCCTATATATTCCATTGCTGATCTTGACAAAATTGAGGTTGTTTTAGTTTTATATATGATCCCTAAATTCATTTACCAATTCTCATAGGAACCAAGATATTTAGAGTTGTGCAATATTTTTTAAGTCAAATTACTCTGAACTTTAACCGTTGCTGTTTTTAAAAATTGTGTTAGGAATCGTTAGGAATTTCTTAGGATTTTGTAAGGAATCTGAAATGAATCTGTTAGAAATCTTTTAGAAACCTGTTAGAACTCCGTGAGGAATCTGCTAAGAATCTGTTGGAATCCGATAAAAATCTGAACAAATTGTTATAAATTTCTTTGGATTATACTAAGAATTTGAAAATAATATATTATTATGTATTTTAAATCTGTTAGAAATTTGTTTGTAGTTTGTAAGGAATTTCTTGTAAATCTACTAGGAGTCTGTTAAGAATCTGGGAAAATATGTATCAAAAATCTATAAGGAATTTATTAAAAATTTCCTAAGAACCAGACCTTCGCACCCAGAACTAAATTCACCATCGGGCTATCAGTAGAATGCGGAAGAACTCTTGGATGTGAGAAATCGCAGAAAGGCAGATATAGGCAGTGACCATCATCTTATAACTATATGCGTTCGCATTAAGACTGCTGCCAAGAGAAAACGTTTTGATACTCAGAGGAAGAGATTTGATACTGGAAAGCTTAAGAACGAGAACAGCACGAAAGAGTGTGCACTGGAAATAGGGGACAGTTTAAGGGCATTAGAGTGGCGCTTGATGATGAAGGTGACATATTACCGATCTTATTAACACTGCTTAAAGGGGAAAACAGCCTTCACCGACACAGCTGAACGAGTGCTTGGCTTTAAAACCCAAAAAGATAGGACTGGATCGTTGGAAGCAACTTGGGATCATATTGAACAGCGAAAAGAAGTGAAACTTTCTTTTTTTTAGACTCTTTCTTTTTCATATAGACTGCTTAAGAGCTTTGTTTGGTTGACCGATATTATTAAGAAAATAATTTGATTTGTTTGTTTCATGATTATTATTTGATGTTTTTATTAATATTCTTTTTCTCTGTCTGTTTATTTTGTATAGAAAAATAATGCGCGGGTTTCTTAAATCTCTAATGCTGTTTCACTCACTAGTGAATAGGATGGATTTAACAGATACCTTACAGCAAGTACGAGAACCTCTTGGTAACTCAGAAGACTCGTGGCTACCTAAGCCCGCAGTAGTAACTGGGGACCGACGAACAAGAACATCAGTTCGAAGTGCGGTCTCACTGTAAACGAACCTGGCGCTCGAGGCATTTCCAAAGACCATATATGTTCTGTAAATAGTAAGATAGTTATTTGGGTCATTTGTGACATTCGCTAGGCTCCCCATTAGCAACGTCGCGTGGCCATTTGCAGCTTCGCGAGTTCCGTTAGCATATCGGCGTAGATTTACATCGCATATTCTGACGCCCCAAGAAGGGACGTCTGGTAGAGTGTCTGCATTGTCATAATGCGACAACACGAAGAACTTGTGGGGGGCGTCACAATTTCGGCGCCCGAACAGGAACTACAAAGTTCTTACTACAGAAAGAAAAAGGGAGAGACGTTTTTATTAATATTTTTTTTCTCTGTCTGTTTATTTTGTATAGAAAAATAATAGGCGGTTTTGTTAAATCTCTAATGCTGTTTCACTCACTAGTGGATAGGATGGATTTAACAGATACCTTACAGCAAGAACGATAACCTCTTGATAACTCAGAAGACTCATAGCTACTGTAAGTTCTTGCCAGCGGAAGCAGCAATTCAAGAGAAATACTACAAATACAAGAAAAGGACTTATAAAGGAAGTTTAATAATAGGATGAGAGAAAGAATACACACGAAATAAAAATGTCAAGAGATGAAGGAGAAGAAACCAGACAAGTGGCTGGACCGACTGGACAACCAATAGGATGGATTTATCGATTACGTTGACCAGAACTTATCACCGAATTGTAGCGTTTTCAATTAAACACAGTAGGAAGTGTTGATGAGTTAAGAAGACGCTTGAGACAGCACTTACAAAAGTACTTCGCGAATTTAGTACAAGGAAGAATCATGCTGAAGATGCGCAGAATGAGGAAGCTACAGCCGAGTATCCATTGAGGATACCTGTTAGACGTGAAGCTGTAGAACCATCAAGAGAATACCGTCGAAGAGAAGACTTGAAGATTTACAAATGGAACATTTCATTTGATGGAAGAACAGACCCCGTAGTTTTCTCTAGAAGTTTTAGAAGAACGCAGGGAGCGGCATAACGTAGAGAAAAGGACTTTGTTAGCTGATTTACCTGATTTAATGAGAGGATCAGCCTTAATGTGGTTACGCAATAACCGAAATCGATGGAACAACTTTTGGGATACTTTTCTTGAAGATTTCCAAAGGTATTTCTTTCCTGTGGACTACCATGCTAATCTAGAAGCTGAAATTGCACGGAGGCTCCACCGCGAAAACGAATCAGAGAAATCTTATATTACAGATGTGCACACTTTAATTAGCAGACATGGGAGAATTAGCGTAGCAGAAGAACTGATTTGGATATACAGAAACTTGCCACCTCAATTTCGTCTTATGATTAGAGGACCCGATATATGGAATTTAAATGAGCTAGTCGAACGAGCCGTAGAATACGAGTCACTTCGAAACGAATTACCGGGAATAAATAAAATTGATTTAGACAAAAAAATCAAACACCGGCAAGGGTGCCACCTACCGAAGAAGCCCATATGGTAGAGACACTTGTAAGAGAAGCACGCATAGGAAAAATACCAGTAATATAAAGATACCAAGCAACAGCATGAGAAGTAATGGTGAGAGAACAACCCATAAAAAGAGAGCCAGAGACACTTGCTGCAATACAAAAACCAGTATGTTGGAAATGCGGAAAGATTGGGCACGTCAGAGAACATTGTAGAGGAAAATCGATATTATTTTGTTCGAGTTGCGGAAGACAACGAATAATGTCCAACAAGGAAGACAAGGAAAGACTGTCCATGTGACCAACTAAAACAAATAAGGAACTTTAAGAAGTAGCGATGGGAACATCCAAGAAGACCAGACATAATAGGAAATAATACAATAAGAGAAAGGTGACAACCGAAAGGGACTGGCAGTGCAAAGTCTGTGATAAAGTAATGAAACGCGAATTTCCTTTATCGCCCGTCATTAAATGCCTTGCCTCTAAACTCGCTTCGAAATACTTCGGTCCTTATACCATTGTAAAAAAATATTCAATCGTTGTATACCAGTTAAAAGACGAGAATGGAAAACTATTTGACCGAATACATATCAATTACATGAAAGCCGCTCACTAGTCGTTTACTTTTTGACAGGAAAAAAAAGGACGAAATGAAAATGCCATACTCACCGGGAATTCGAACCAAATGGTTAAGGGAACTTTCGAGGAACGCTAAGGTTCCAGAAACACATGCAGTAAAGAAAGACGCATTCAACAAATAGAAAAGATATCAGCCGAATTGAGGACGGTTAAAAACTTAGCCGTACTATTAAAGAGGCAACAAACACGGCCGACACTACCCGGACTTCAGACTCTCAAATCTAAAACGGAAAAAATCAGTATGCCCTGCATCAATAATGTACTGGCCAAACAACCAGCTAAGGAATGAATAAAATCTCTAAGTAACGAACTGGTTAAAGAACATGCCTTCCCTCGAGGCAGAATCAGAAATTCCATCAAACGCGCAACACAAAGTCTCCGCCTAAATATTCGCTGAAATTATAACGCACTCCTGTTCTCCTGTATAACGCTCATTCTGTTCTAACTACAAAGAATCATTTAGTTGATATATTTTCCTTATTTGTTACAAGGATTTAAATCTATTTTTAATCTTCGGTTTAGTATCATGATTACGATTAACAATATTTATCATTTCCTTTCGTTCCTGAATGTTTATTTCCGTTTTAATCTTATTACCATATATATATTATTTCCGTTCATTAATAGCTCCGTATGTGCTCCGTTTTTGTAGAATATATCGTTCATTAGTTGTTCCATATTCTATCCGTTGACATTGTAATATATTTTATTTTTCGTTTTTTATTATTTTCCGTCGAAGTATTTTATATATTTAAGGTTAAATGATTATGAAATGAAATATATGCGAACCGCTATTATTTAAAACCGATGATGACTATCTTACCAATTACCACAAAAGTAGAAAATATCTGTAGTAATCTGCCTCTGGCTTTATTTTATTTTTCAGAAAGTAAAGAATGAGCAGAACCGACTCATCAAGTTCCATCTCGATGATATGGGATGCCGACGAATGTTTAGAGGAGTTAGACCACTACAGGACAACCCACCAACTTGAGAGAACAAAGTGCATAGGCCGAGGGTGAAGTCAACACCATACAGAATACACCGGATGTTCAGTATCTCCACGTCGAGTTAGGATTATGCTGGAGATGTGGCCATCCGAGTCAATGCGACTCCTGGTACCCGATCATTTTCTGCTCCTGCTGTGGCTTAATACGCGTCCTCAGCCGGGAATGTTCTTCTTACCTCCAACAATAGGAATATTCAACGCCAACAAAGGAAGAATCAAATTAAAGATGTTTAATTAGTTAATAAGTTCGAATCATGCTTAGACTTAAGAGATTCTTGTATTTAGGTTAAGGATTGATCTTTTTGTTTTGAGAAAATGGAAGTAGCATGTAACATAGCTGTTACGGAATACAGAAATATTATCTGTAACAACCCTGTTACGTAAAATAATTCGTTTGTTGTGAATGAGGTAACCTAATGTGAGAATGCGTGTTGCTACCTGTAAATTAATGCGAAACCACGTCGAATTAAGTGTAATAGATAAGAAATCTATGTAAAATGTCTTTTTACCATTGGAAATAAATAATATTTATTTAATTAACATGAATAGATAAATATTATTATAGATTTAAATATTCAGGTATTAATTTAATCATTCAAAATCGGTTCGTAAATAAGCAATTAAATGCTTTTATAATAAATAAATAATTATTCTCGTTAGATACATGAATTTGTTGACATAGACATTTAATTTCTTATCAATAAAAGACCGTAGAATCATGTGCTTATATGACGTAAATTGTTTAAAATAAATAAAGTAGGGAACGCAGATACATGCGTAATTTGACTGTTGGTGGTAGGGCTCACTTCTCCAAGCAAGTTGTGTGTAGCATGTGTATTCCGTGTTCTATAAAAGAGCTCTTGATTTAGAATTGCCCGCTAAAACCAGATGAGCTCATCGAAATGCGGCCAGTGCCACCGTGCTCGCGCATGCGAAAAAGCCCACCACACATGCCTCAACTGTGGCGGCAGACACGAGGCATGGTCCAAAATGTGCCCCAAAAAACTCGAGAAGACTGCACGAGACAAGTGTATAGACTCAGCCATACCTCCAATCTCTGAGCAAAAGACTGATGAAGATCTGGCGCTCAACTCTCCTGTCCACACAGACGACCTCATCCAGTCCTAACCTCTACTCAAGATCATGCCTGATGAACGGTCCCAAATGCAGGAAGCAATTGAGCAAGTCTCCCGCAACCTTCTACGTAATGAAACCTACGTATTCTTCTCCAACAATACGGTTTCAATCGTGATTATTCCAATTCAATGGAGTTAGCGATTGGAACCGTGAATGCCTGTAGAGTACGGCATAACGATTCGGTAACAAATTCAAACGGCGAAATTCTCCCTAATTGTTTCACTCAATTTCCACTACAAAGTATCAGAAATACAAAATCTACTTTCTGTGTGACTGGCCTTTCAATTATTGATCATATAGTGGTCACTGAACGTCTTATCAAATTTTTTGCACTAGAGTGTTTCGCTGGTCACTTCAGTCACATCACATTATCCACTTCTGATCAAAACTAGCTTAGATTTAGCGCCTATTCCCCCACCACCACAAATCACTATACGTGATATTGAAAATGCAAAATGGCAACACTTTCAAAATAATATTTTACTAAATATCCAGATTAACTTACCTATGAGCGCCCCTTCTGAAATAGATACCACTGTTGCCAATTTATCCGAAATCATACAAAATTCAGCTTCACAGTCTATTCCTCTGAAAACCGTAATCCGAAATAGGCATCCTAACCGAGATATTCAATACATGTCTTATATTGAGGCACTTCCAATAGATTCGAAAACTGGTCAAACGGTCATAATTCCTAAACCTCGAAAAGACTCCACACATGTTTGTTCATATCAACCAATCACACTTCTTAACGTCATAGGAAAAACTTTCGAAAGAATCTTCACATCTGGCCTACGAAACTGTCCAGAGATGAACAAAGTTCTCACAGAAAAGCAGTTTGGTTCTAGAGCATCACGGTCTACTATGGACCCTCTTCTAAAATCTAAAACAGATATCACTCGAGCACTTAACAATGGCCATTGGCTTTGGCAGTATTTCTAGATATCTCTCATGCTTTTGACTGTCTGACATGCTGGGCTTGTTCGGAAACTCCATGAACTTCACATCATTCACCATAATACACTGAAGATGGTCCAGTCATATCTATCCGACCGTACCATCCAAATTCAAATTGGAGACATGCTCTCCAGATCCATAATCATCAACCTGGAGTACGACAAGGGTCTGTCCTTTCCCTATTTTGTACACCATATACTGCTATGATCTCCAACCCTCAACTATTTCAAATAGCCATAGTGCTTTGTATGCTGATGACACAGCTTAGTGGGCATGCTCCTTGAAAGCGGAAACTACAAACCTCATAGGTCATCTTTAGACAATTTTTCAAAATGGGCGAAACAATGGCGCACCACCCCTAATCTTAGTAAAAATCAAGCCATCTTCATTCAGCAACCCAACCATGTCAAAAAGAAACATCAAACCGCGCCCACATCAAACTCCGAATCTGTAGCGAACCCATTTCATTAAAAGGCGAAATCTGCATAGGTGTCTGGTTTAATAGAAGTTTTAACTGGAATTTTGAACTAAACTACACTCTTTCCAGGGTACGCAAACGCGTGAACCTGATCTCCACACTCACAGGACGCTTTAGAGGATGTCATACAAAAACTCTACATCACACTTATAAATCCTATATTAGGCCACATCAGTAGTCCTATATTAGACTACTGATGTACTGATGCAGCCACTGATGCAGAGCTGTTCTGTATTCTACACTTTCTAATGCACAAGCGCGTAAAGTTACTACCTGTCAACGACGAATACTTCGAAAAATTCACAGGTTACACTTCCAATTTCCGACTGCCTACTATATGAACACTTCTCTGCTGAGCCTATCACAGATCGTCTAAAATCTCTACAATCTAAATATCCGACTCGACGTGAAGCAGAAAACAACCAAATAGCCTACCAAAATCTTCGTTCTGATTGGAATGCCAATCACCATCGTAGCAAACTGCCACGCAGACCCTTCCCACAGCCGCCAGCTCGAATTATCCAAACCATGCAGGAGCCACCTGAGGATCTCCAAGATATCCTTGAATGAATCCCGTTGTCCCTAAGATGATTTCTAGGCCTATATTATAAAGAAAACAAAACGACGAAAAAAAAAATTAAAATAAAATAAAAAACAATCGAAAAAACAAAAAAGACAAAAAAAACACTCCCTTCCACAATATCCTTATTTTCTATTTCAGGTGAACTAACACCGACTAGGTCAACGGGATCAGGAAGGCAAGGGGAAGCCACCTGATGAAAGGATTACGATCACCCCTGGAAAGCGGTATACTGCATGAATACAACAGAAAAGAAATTAGTTTTGTCAGGCGATTCGACTGGCAACCGGCGCTGCTCTGCGTTCAGGGTAAGCAGTGTGAAATGGGCGACTGGCCATGGGATGGTGGACAACTGGGCTGCCCTTGGAAATTATGCTTCCAGGAAACAAAAAAAAACAAAGACGGAAGAGCTTGCGAATGGCGTGCTGGAATGTGCGTGGACTCAAACAACCAGGCAAACTTCAGGTACTCCAGGAAGAAATACAACGCAGTAAAATTGATATAGCAGGTATCTCCAATCAACAATATATAGCTGCCGAAGACAGCTATATATTGGTGCCGAAGACAGGAATATCGGAGGTGTTGAAATCCTCATTTCCAATAAAATCAATCAATCTGTACTAGGATACGAACCAATTAATGAAAGGATCCTCATGAAAGGAGAATAAACGCCCACCTATGTGTTCTGAATGTCATGGTGGTATACGCCCCGACGTCTGGCGCTGAGGAGGAAGAGATCGATGAATTCTATAAAGCGCTGGAAACAATAACTGGCAAAGTTCCCACCAAAGAAAATCTAGTGGTGCTGGGCGATTTCAATGCGAAGATAGGATGCACTATTGCTGATCATCATCTGCGCCAGTATGCCGGAAAATATGTCATTGGCAATAGGAAAAATAGTGGCGCACGACTGATCCAGTTTTGCGTTGATAACAACATGACGATCGCAAACATTCTTTTTAAACAGCATATCAGGAGAGTATATACGTGGAGGTTACCTGATGGATGTTCCAAAAACTAAATCGACAATATCCTAGACAGATAGAGATGGAGATCCTCGATCAGTACGGAGAAAACGCTACCCTCGGCGGACTGTGGACGGCCGACCACCAATTACTGATATGTGAATATGCAGATAAGCCCAAAATCTGCAGGCGCACACACATTAAATCGCAATCAGTTAGGAATTTGTTAGTAGTCTATGGGGAATCAGTTAATAATCCATTAGGAATCTGTCAAGAATCAAAAAAAAAATCTTTTAGGAATTTGTTAAGAATCTGAAAATATCTGTTAGGAATCTGTTAAGAGTCTGGTAAGATCTGTTAGGAATATCTTAGCATTATGTAAGGAATCTGTAAGCAATCTGTTAGAAATCTGAAAAAAAATATCTTAGAAACCTGTTAGGAATCTGTAAGAAATCTGTTAAGAATTTGTTAGGAATCTGTTAAGACTTGAAAGAAATCTGTTAGGGATCTGAAAAATTTGATAGAAGTCTATTATAAATTTGTTATACTAGGAATTTGAATAATATCTGTTATAATGTATTTGAAATCCGTTAGAAATTTGTTTGGAGTTTGTAAGGAATCCCGAATCTGTTATGAATCTATTAGGAATCTGTTAAGAATCTGAAAAAAATGTGTCAAAAATATATAAGGAATTTATTAAAAATCTTTTAGGAACCTAAAAAGAATGTTTTTGGAATCTGTTAAAGGAATGAGGAAAGAGATAATGGATGAAAGAGAACCAAATAATATTCAGAATCTGTGGGAAGAAAAAGGAAATATGGGAGCATTGTAGTCCAAGTATGTGTAAGATTGGGTTGGAATTACATCGTGTATTATAATTTTTTTTTAATAAAATAATACCTACTACCTCAATTTTATATTATATTTCAAATCGTAGGACTGACTCATAGTTATAAATCAGTTAGGACTCTCCTATGAGTATGTATTCTTAGGAATCTATTAGAAATTTGTTACTATTCCGAAAGGAATCTGTTAAAATAGATATTAGATAAAAGACAGTGAAATAACTTTCAGAAAATGTGGGAAGAGTTGGGGAAATATGGGAGTACTGGAATGTAAAATTGGAGGTTGCATGAAGTATTAGGAATATTGGAGAATAAAGATGAAAAAGATGCTGTACATGGTTAAGGACAAAAGTAAAGGCAGACACAATTTTCAGTTGCTAATTTTTATAGCTGTTAGTAATATGACTTTGATATGAAAGTCTTTCTAAAACGACTTCTTCAAATTTATTGTTTATTTTAGAAGTCTGAAAGAAATGCTTTAGAAATTAGTTAGGACCTTTGAGGAATCTGTTAGGAATCTATGAGGAATCAGTTGAGAATCTGTTAGGAATCTGTTAAGAACCTAAAAGAAATCTATTAGGAAGATGCTAAGAATCTGAAAATATCTGTTTGGAATTTGTAAGGATCATATTAGGAATTTGGAAAGATTCTGTTCTGTTAAAAATTTGTTGCTGATTAGTACAACTTTTATTACTAACATTTCGAATAAAAAATCTTTAATAAGACTTCTTCAATTTTATTGTGATTTCTTACAA
This sequence comes from Adranes taylori, assembly GCA_009867245.2. Classification (NCBI taxonomy): domain Eukaryota; kingdom Metazoa; phylum Arthropoda; class Insecta; order Coleoptera; family Staphylinidae; genus Adranes; species Adranes taylori. The sequence continues at coordinate 2,356 of WYDF02023094.1, read as the reverse complement.
GTTATTCAGCTCTGAAAATTCAGTTATTCATAATTCAGTATACTCAGTCTACACCAACAAGCACTGTATTACTGTCATGGGTATTATTAAGTAGTACTCATGATACCCAGGAGGACTATGAAAAATACATTACAAGAAAGTTGGAGGCCAGAAAATTTCATAATTATACAAAGGCGGATATCAAAGTTAATTTCATAGTATTCAGTTAGAGGCTCACGGCTCATATCCACGGTAATCTTATAAAAGAAGATAAGTTGTTTATAACCTTAGAGTTAAAAATGTCCAATATGTCACTGGTGGAATAAAGAAATGGCAGCTCAAATCGTAGCAGCTCTTACCATGAAAGGAAAGCAACATACCCTGAAAGTGAAATGAAGTGAAAAAATGTAAGCGATAATGTATAAAGTACTATTAAAATCCTGTATAAAATGCGGTGCATATTAAATGAGACACACTGTACTTGATGTATTTTAAACGGATTTACTAATTGCAAATTTGGCTAATAAAAAAAAATATGGTTAATTCTTTGTTTAAATAATTAATTATACCTTAATTATTAGTTGTTGAATTTTTAAGAAACGCTTATTTTTGTATAGACGAAGGTAAAATGTAAGTTTGTAATTTAATTGGTAACGGGTCAAGGCTAGATTTATCGTTATTTCGAGGAAGAATTTCGAGAGAGCATGTGATTAAGAATAAAACAGGTTTGGAAGAAATAAGAAAAGAACTAACTGTAATTACTCCAATGCAAGGTTTAATACTCGCCCTTTAGCAATTTGTATTATGTATTATGTAAATAAAATTTGGTTACGAACAAAGTAACTGTCTATCATAATGCCTAGAATACCCAGAACCCTGCAACGTGTCATAATCGTAGAAGAATTGACAAAGAAACAAAAACGTTTAAGAATATAAAAATAATGAGATGTTTAAAGATATACAAAATTTTACATTTGATTTTTCCAAACAAAATGAAGGGAAGGGAAGAACAATATTCGAAGAAGAACAACAATATTGAAGAACGTGTGGTAATCGTTTGAACTGAAAATGTTGGCGCTTTTTCAAACAGCAATTAACACATTTATGATTTTCTACTATATTACTAAAAGCGTGCGAAATTTTGAGGGGTTAAAAATTCCCCAACAAATGCCCCGCAACTCCCTCGATAACTTCATCAACAAGTTTAAAATATACGGTTTTTAAAATTTAAGAGATAATGAGATTCTCTACAAGTTTTATATTAATTATTTTTTCGACGAAACCATTTCCAAAGAAGTTATTCTCAACATATAAGAAAAACAAAACTGATTATGAAACTGTTCATTTTTTATTATGCTAGGGAAAATGATTTGTTTCACATATTTAGTGATGTACTTAAAGAAGCATACAAAAATTGTTTGAAATTTTCTAAGTGTTGAAAAATTTTTTTAAAGAAAACATCTAAAAGGCTGCGATGACCAGTACACCACAAAATATTTTGACATATGCAATTACTATATTTTACACTATTATTGTATGTAACAAAAATTGTAAATGATGGGGACTCAAATAAAGTACGATTGAAAATCTCGAAAATTCTAATTGTCAAAATATCTTATTTTTCCAGAAGTTTATAAAATTTAAACATGGAAAACACTATTTTATGCGTTTTTATAAAGAGCAAAACTTGTCTAATTATTTAATTATAAGTTGTTTGGAATATAGGTTTTCCTGGGACAAAAAATCTTGAATTTAAGAAACTTCAGGGAAAAAAGAACTAGAAACTCTTTGACCTCAATTTCAATTGCAATGTACACGAAAAGAAATTGATAACAAATGCGCTTTATTGGCGTTTGTAATAAAAAAATGAACAATTCAGCCGGTTGGCAACAATTGATTAACATTATTCAATTTTTGGAACATTTTAAGTCAGCAGAATTGTAAAATTTTGGAAAATGTAAAATTCAAATTTTTATGAGTATCTTTTGCAACTCTGTTTTATCATTATGTTGCCTCATTTAGCAGAAACTTAGTCGATTATATCCATATTTGGTGAAGTAATTGAACGTTTCTAAAAGCAAATAATTTTACCTATGTAAAGCCTGATGCTTTAAAAGCCAAATTTTTACTTTACGCCTGTTAACATAATGGACAACATTCGAAAACAGTAATACTGGTGTTGAAAGAGGAAGAAAGTAATATCGAAATAAAATGACAAATGTTTAAAGGAAACGTTTAAATAAAATTATGTGTTGTAGAGTTTTGACCATAGCAGCAGAAAAAATTGCAAAATTTTTTGATCATGTCATAAGAAGAGGCGGACTGGAAAGATTAACCATTGAAGGAGCCGTAATAGGCAAGAGGTCGCGAGGGAGGT
>WYDF02023093.1:0-26524 GCA_009867245.2 Adranes taylori | reverse complement strand
TACCTTATTTTCTGCTTCTTCTAAATTCTTTCTTCTTGCTGAAATAAAAAGAAAAGAAAACAAATAAGAATTAAATTGTTATGTCTTCGTTAAAATTTAGTATTTAAAAGCGATCTTTGTTGTTAGCTTATAAATAAGCTTTCGTGTCGCAGGTAGTTGTTCGTTTCGTCTTTTCTCGCACTGCGTGACGCCAATTAGCGCGTTTGATTGTCGCCTTCTGTCTTCTCAGCGTGTCGTGTTCTCGAAAATGTTATTGTACGCCTGCAGTGCTTCTGCGTGTCGCCTCCCCGCAGTGAGATATCGGGGCAGCTTAGTTAGCTGCAAGATATCTCCGTCAAGTGACCTGCTCGTTCGACTATTCCCGAAAGAATGGGTTGAAAGACTAAAATTCAATGTTATTTATAAAGCGATGCTTTTCACATGTGTTATACTTACCGGCATTAATAAATTTTGGGTTTGTAATTCCATTGTACTCTTAGCTGTTTAATTCGCGTGAGGATTTTCTATTATTTATTGTTTTCTAAATTTTATCTGCACAATATGTTGGGTCTGTCTAAGATTTTTCATTTCATTTTTATTGCAATATTGTATATCTTTTATAAAGTATCTATATGTCCAAGTTAAAGTGTTGATGACATAAATCCTCTTGTTTCTAGAGGTACAAAGAATAGGAATTGCAATTTCTCGGTTTTCTCATTATAGAAATTTAGAATTTGGTTAATGTCTGGACTTCTTTTATGGGAAAAACGAGGTCCTATTTTGAATTTTATCATGTATTAGAAAATATAGCTTACTCAGTTTTCGGTCTTTTTCCTGTCCAGTAAAGCCATATAATTGTAACCGTTCTTAGGTCACAATTATATGCAAATATTGGTTTTGTAATTAATTTACCATTACAATCAGAGTTGTCAGTCTTATAAATCGTGATCAAAGTTATCAATCGTCAAGTTCATCATGTTTTAAAATTTGCAAATTACCTTATATAATCATCTTGTATAGTTTATGATAATATGAATTGGTGCGATTGAACAATTATTATAAAAAGTACAAGTGGATAGAAGAACGAGCCACAAAGTAGTCATCATTTAGTTTTTTCTAACTTCTGCTTTTCTTCATTCGTAGTTGAATGAGAGTCGTCGGTATATAGGTGTAGGGAAGTTAGAGCACTAACCTGTGAACGAAGTCGCTAATTACCCAATGATATATCGCCTTATAATAAGAACGCGAAGTGCTAAAACGCCAAGATATATTAGTTCCTGTGTTTTAAAAGGAGGGTTCTATCTTTATATATAAATGTTTAATTCGCAAAGAGACACTATGATTTGTCTTTATTTCTCACATGTAAAATTAATATTTTTTGTAATAATGTACGTATTTATAAGAAATAAATTAATATTTTTCTTTTTTTGGTTTCAGGTAAGTGCAATAAATTCAAACCACAATAATTTACGCTCTGTATTGTAAGTTAAATATTTAATTTGTATTTAAAATTTGTGTATAACATTCCATGACGTCATGTGAAATTCAACATGAAATCCATTATTGTTCTTTAATGTACTATCCAATTCATCATATCCAATAGAATTAAACGAAAGTTCTATACAACTCATCGTATCCAATAGAATCATAGAAAATTCTATCCAATTTATCATGTCCTATAGTCATATAAAAATTGCATCCAATTCATTATATTCAATAGAATCATACAAAAATTCTATCCAATTCGTCCAATAGATTTATACAAACATTCTATCCAATACATCATATCCAGTAGAGTAATACAAAAGTTTCATCCAATTGAATAATACAAAAAGTCTATCCTATCCATCACATCAAATAGTCATACAAACCTTCTATCCAATTCATCATATCCAATAGAATCATACAAAAATTCTATCAAATTCATCATATTCAATAGAATCATTCGAAAATGTTATCCAATTCATCATATATAAAAGAATCATACACACATTTTCTCTAATTCATCATATCTACTAGAATCATACAAAAATTCTATCCAATTCATGATATCCAATAGAATAATATAAAAATCTATCCAATTCATTATAGAGTTATATAGAAATCTCTCCAATTTATCATATGCGATAGAATCTTAACAAAATTCTAGCCAATTCATTATTTGCAATAAAATTATATAAAAATTCTATGTACTTTATTATATCCTATAGAATCATATCAAGATGCTATCCATTTAATCAAATCGAATAGAGCCGTACAAGAATTCTTTCCAATTCATCATATTCAATAGAGTTATTGTATATTGAGTTATACGAAGAATCTAGCCAACTAGTCATATACAATAGAATCTTACAAAAATTCATCATTTGTAATAGATTCATACAAAAAATTCTATCTAATTTTTTATATCCTATACAATCATACCAAAATTCTATCCAATTCCTCAAATCTAATAGTATCGTACAAATTTTCTTTCCAATTCATCATATCCTACAGAATAATACAAAAATTCTATCAAATTCATCATATCCAATAGAATCATACAAAAATCGATCCAATTGAATAATACAATCTATATACAATTCATCATATCAAATAAAAATTCTATCCAATTAATCGAACCCAATAGAATCTTTCACACATTTTATTTAATTTATGATATCCAATAAAATCATACAAAACTTCTATCCAATTTATCAGATACAATAGAATCTTACTAAAATTCTATCCGATTCATCATTTGCAATAGAATTATATAAAAATTCTATGTCATTAATTATATCTTATAGAATCATACCAAAATTCTATCCAATTCATCAATCCACTAGAATCGTTCAAATATTCTTTCAAATTAATTATATTAGATTAATTTGAATTTTAATAATAGAATAATTTATTATAGAGGTATACAAAGAATCTATTTAATTCGTCATATGCAATAGAATCTTACAACATTTCTATTCAATTCTTCATTTGCAATAGCATCATACAAAAATTAAATGCAATTTATCATATCCTATAAAATCATACTGAAATTCTGTTCAATTCATCAAATCCAATAGAATCGTACAAAAATTCTATCCAATTCATCGCATCCAATAGTATCATACAAAAATGTAATTCATTATACATATCCAATAGAATCATACAAAAAGTTATCCAATTCATCATATCCAATATAATCATATAAAACTTCTATCCAATTCATCATATCCAATAGCATCATTCAAAAATTCTATTCAATTCATCATATCCAATAGAATCATACACACATACTTTCTAATTCATCATATCCCATAGAATCATACAAAATTTCTATCCAGTTCATTATATCCAATATATAAAAATTCAATAGAATAATATAAAATTCTATCCAATTCATTATCGAGTTATACAAATAATCTATCCAATATATCATATGCAGTAGAATTTTACAAAAATTCTATCCAATTCACAATTAGAATCATACAAAAATTCTACCTAATTTATCATGCTCTATAGAATCATACCGAAGTTCTATCCAATTCATCAAATCTAATAATCGTACAAATATTCTTTACAATTCATCATATCATATAAAAAAATTCTATCCAATTCATTATTTCCAATAGCATTATACAAAGATTCTATCCAATTTATCATATCCAATAAAATCATACAAAATTCTATAGAATTCATCATATCCAAGAGAATCATATCAAAATTATATTCAATAGAAATATACAATAATTTTATGCAATTCATCATATCCAATAGAATACTCTCAAAATTCAATTAAATTTATTTATCCAATCATACAAAATTCTATCTATTATTAATATCCAATAGAATCACATACAAATTATATCCCATTCATCATATCTAATAGAATCATACCAACATTCTATACAATTCATCATATCCAATAGAATCTTTTAAAAATTCAATTCAATTCTTGATATCCAATAGAATCATACAAAAATTCTATCCTATTCATTATATCAATAAACTCATACAAAATTCTATTAATTTCATCATATCCTATTGAATTCTATCCAAAATTCAAAATTCTATCCAATTAGTCAAATCCAATAGAATCATTCAAAAATTCTATCCAATTTATTATATCCAATAGAATAATATCAAAATTATATCCAATTTATCTTATCCAATGCATCAAAATTCTAATCAATTTACTTATCCAATAGAATCTGCTATCTAATTATTAATATCCAATAGTCACATACAAATTTTATCCAATTCATCATATCTAATAGAATCATACAAACATTCTATACAATTCATCATATCCAACAAAATCTTTTAAAAATTCTATTCAATTCTTCATATCCAATAGAATCATACAAAAATTCTGTCCTATTCATTATATCCAATAAACTCATACAAAATTCTATTGATTTCATCATATCCTATTGAATCATACCAAAATTCTATCCAACTCATCAAATCCAATAAAATCATTTACAAATTCTATCCAATTTGTGATATCCAATAGAATAATATCAAAATTCCCTCCAATTTATCATATCCAATAGAATCAAAATTCTACTCAATTAATTTATCCAATAGAATCATAGAAGATTCTATCTAATTATTAATATCCAATAGAATCACAAATTCTATCCAATTCATCACTTCCAATAAAATCATTTAAAACTTCTATTCAGTTCATGATATCCAATAGAATCATACAAAAATTTTATCCTATTCATCATATCCAATTCATCATATCCTATTGAATCATACCAAAATTCTATCCAATTGAATCGTACGAAAAATTGTTTCCAGTTCATCATATCCAATAAAATCATTCAAAAATTTTCTTATTCATTATATCCAATAGCATACAAAATTCTATTCAATTAATCAAATCCAATAGAATAGTACAAAAATTCTTTCTAATTCGTCATATTCTATTGAATAATACAATAATTCTATCCAATTCATTAAATCCAATAGAATCATACAAAAATTCTATTCAATTCATCATATCCTATAGAATCATACAAAATTTCTGTCCAATTCATCATATCCTATACAAAAGTTGAAAGTAATACAGGAGTCTCTAAATTCTAGGGAAAAGATGAAGACAAAAAATGTTTACTTCCTTAAAGCAACATTATACTAACCGCATAATTTAGGAAGTTGTTAGTTATACCGGAAAACTTTAATCACTAATTGGTAAGAAATATTGGTTTCATATTTATTTCTGATTTATGATGAAATCCAAATTAAAGAATTTTAAAATACATATATGCAATCCAAAACATAACACAATTGTACACTTGGAACTGTTTGCACGTACAATTTTACTCAACTAGATTATTTCATTAGTTGAAATTAACATTGGCGCGCATACTGCATGTGTTTTCGTTTGTCTAATTTCGCTGTGTTTGTGTCAAACACTGTGTTGGAATGACATTAAGGCGTCTAGACAGTGGTGTAACTGTTTGAAATAAGTTTTTAGGACTAAGAAATTTTATTTAATACTTCGGTGAGGTGTTTGGAATAACATTCTTTTTACATAAATTATTTTTGTTAATAAATATTAGCAAATTCTGCTCGTCAGAAAAATACTGCTAATGTGTGCCCAAGAATATGTATTTTGTATTTTTGGAACTGGTGGTCCATTAAGAATAGATTCGGGCATATTTCAGCAACTGTTTGTAATGCAGCTTCTGGGGAAAGAAATTATTTGGAGAAAATTTCGCATATATCGTAATTTAAAAAATTTCGAAGGGTCAAGAAAAGAGACGCTGGAGTTGTTGACAGCATCTCTTCTCTAGTGCCTGATACATTTTGCATAAAATAAACCTTTTACTTTTTAATGTTGAGTTACGAAATCTAGCGACGATTTCCTAAATAATTTACAAGTCTTTTTTTGGCTACTTTCACCGAATCTGTACTGTGAACAGTTCTTCAGACATGGCTGAAAATCATTTATAATGGGCCATCTGGTGTTCTTAATGGGCCTCTAAACACCCAATATGCTTTTGACTCTTTAGACAACGCATGGAGGAAATAAGAATTCCAGCTATATGGAAAACATCAAAACTGGTCCTTGTACCTAAACACAAGGTGGATAAAGAACAAGATCTGCTAAAATCATTCAAACCGAAGACCTTTCGACACTACTCGACATGACCGGACTCTGACCATAACCAAATTGAAATGTCTTTGGGTGACATTTCAATTTGGTGATAAGCTGATCAAGATCAAGGACTGTATACGATTGAGAACGTCCTAATATGTACAGGATCAAATTCATTCTGGAATTGAGTACTTATCATTAACCGTCTGACTGTTCCATCAAGAAGAGTCTTTGCTCTTATCAACAGAATTAGAATGGGTCACGCATATTTCCATCTATAAAATCTATATATAATTTATATTTAGGTACCCCATTTCGATCTAATTTCTTAGGTACCACTATGACTTGGCACGGCCATGGTGTACATGATGGAAGTGTAACATTTTGATTTAGAAGATCATTTACTTGTCTCTTCACTTCGTCCCTTTCGTAAAAGATATGATTTTTTATAAATACGATTTGGATTCGATAACCTAATTGAAAGTTTTATTTGATTAGTGAAAGTTAATGGAACATGAGATGCCAAAATTATTATTTGTATCAATTGACATATTTTCTTCATCTGTATTATTTACTTCGTTAAACGTAATTGGTTTTAAACTAATAGGGTAATAATATATGTCTGTTAAATACACTGGGTAAAATACTAGGGATCGTTTTGCTGGAAAGACTATTAATTTGCTTGAAATAATCTTGTATGATATCCCGACAAACAGTATGGATTCTTCAAAGGCAGGTCAGCGACTGATGCATTGCAAAAAGTGTATGAAATTGCTGAGTGAGTCTTCGCAGCGGTGTCCCAGAGGTTCCGTTATCGGACCAACTCTGTGGAACATTATGTAGAACAAGAATGTCACATGGGGTCACAGTTATGGGATTTGCGTACAACGTAATCACAGAAGCGATAAAAGGCAGCAGAAAATATATCTAATGAATGTCTAAAAATTGTCAGTAACGGATGAGAGCAAATTCCCTTAGTCTAGCTCCGGAGTCATTGTGCTACGTGGTCGCAGAAGAGTGACCCTTCCAGTGTTCTCAATCTCAGATCACCATATAAAGTTTAAAAAAACAATGAAGAATTTGGACGTAACACTTGATGGTGGTTCGCGGTTTAATAAACATACAGGAAGTGTTGGAAAGTTCATACATATAAATGTTTAGAATGCGATTCTAGTTTTAGATGGAAACTGTATTTAAAAATCCACAAGTTGATTCATGCACATAAAAATCCATTCAAGAGGTTATAATGCGATTCTCGTTTTAAAATGAAGTGGCATTTAAATACTCACAAGCTTATTTGTACTGACAAGAAACCATACAAATTCTTAGCATTCGATTCTAGTTTTATACTAAAATTGGATTTAAATATTCACAAGCTTATTTGTACGGATATAAAATAATAGAAATGTTTAGAATGCGGTACTAGTTGTAGAATGCACCCACACGAATTTCATTTCTGAGTTTCAATCTGATATGGTTGGTAGTGCAGTTAACATTTTTATACGCCGCCCCGTTGAAAGAACGACAAGTGTACTACTGAAGCCCCAAAAGATTGTATTACTTCAATTACCGGAGCTGTCACGTGAGCTGTCACACATCTTTGAATCCGTTTTACGGGTCAGTGTGTAGCCATCCACATATCATTTGTTTCCTGATACGGTCTTCACTCATTTCAGTGAAGCAACAGTAGTCTGCACACGACGTCAAACCAATACGTCGTATGGAGACTTAATCTTAAAGCTTTTAATTTATTCGTTACTTTTAATTTATATTGAGTACAAAATTCAAAAACATTGGTGTACAAATCTAATAAGATTATATCCCAAGTTAGTGAATCAACTTCTCATCTAATTCCATGTAGCGTTGTCTTATAGTAGTTTTAATAAGTTTTTGAATAAAGGATTATTTGGAGATTGGATCACTTGGTTTTTCTTTAGAAGAATAAAATTATCTCCAAGATGCTGGTACATTTTTTGAATTTAATAAATAATTAATAATTACAAACTATATAACCACTCTATGAATGATTTGAATGTACGTAAATATGTAGTGGCATAAATTCTTTGAAGGAATGTTAGATCAATTTTATAAATCATAGTTACGCTACTGATTTTATATAGGATTTATTTTAAGATGAAACACCGACGCCGAACAGTGGAACAAGAATCGAAAGGGAGACTCGTGGAGTAAGTTTAGAAACGTAAGCACAAGACCGAGGGGGACTTTCTGATAACTTAGACCAAACTACATTTACATATCTCCATTGTTAGGGGCGGCTGGCAATTGTAGGATATAGTTTAATTAGTTCATAAGTTTGCAGGTTTCCTAGATTTGAATCCCTTCACAACTCATTCTCCCCCGCATTTATTTTCCATTCGTCGCGTCGCGTATACATCCTTTACCAGCGCTCAAGAGGTTTCCAAGCAAGAGGTTGTTTGGTGTTGGTAGTGGTCCCTTACTTTTAAGCTGGCATTACGAATATATTTAATCAGGTATTTTCTAACTGTATTTACTAGACGATATTACAAAGGCGTTTTCTTATTAAATATTAGATTTTACTAAAGTATGGTTTTTTAACCTGGAATTTATTTTTCACCGAATTTATTTATATGTTGTCCATATAATATTTCTATAGTAGTACGAGGGTTACTTTTTATATTTCAGAATTTGGTAACCCCAGTGCTGTCAGCTGACAACTGAGGTCTCGTTTGACCTCGGTTGTCAGCTTGCAGTACTAGGGTAAAGTTGACATTTTTATGGTATTACCTTATGGTATATTACAAATAGCGCTTTAACCTATAAGCGCTATTTGTGTTTTTTTCCCATAGCTAGAAATCTTGGAACATTTTGTGCGATTATTTTTTACAACTTTCGACGTGGATTGACTCAACATCGATGTACTCAATTCTACTTTTGGTGATAAAGCACCATCAAGTACCAGTGTTTACTGATGGTTTCTTTCAAATCTAATTACTTTTGGAACTACCAACGTCTATCTGGTTAAAGTGAAAAAGTAACTAGATTTGTACGAGGGTCGATATGAACAGAATGTATAGGCGCATTTAAAAAAAATTGAATAAAAATCTATTAAAAATATTAAAATGTGATTAGATAAATTTTGACAGCTGTCATTTGAATGTGGGGGGATTTAATGGGCGCGAATTTAGAATTTTTTAAATTTGAAAAGTAACTGGATATTAAAATGTGTGCAACATTTTACTTAGCCTAATGGTAAATATTTAATAAAATTCAAAATGGCAGACTTCCGCCATTTTCTATACGTTCCGGTTGATTCTGCGGAACGTATTCGAAACGAAACTTTAACCTGTGAGAACAAATTATCTGCCATATAAATTTTTTTTAAAATTTGAACTTACCTTTTTTTAACGCGTCCGGTGTATTGTCTGTACTCGTTAAAATTTCCTGATACACTTTGCGGATCCTTTGCTTACTTACCTTTCTTTGGCTGGATACCGAACAGATTGTCCGCTAAAAGGACGCTATTCACGTCGATCGGTCATAGCCCTAGACAGGGCAGTTTGAGAATATTGCGTGGGCCGAATTGCGGTGGGCTTCGTAAATCTAATAGTTTTCGAGCGACCTACACCTTGGCCTTTCTCTTCATTTTTCATCTTCCTCGGCGACGGAGAGACATGGGAGTTTTCTCCAAATAGTTAACTTCCTCTTCTTCTTGTTTTTACAGAATTTTTCTTATCAAAGTAGGATAGGATCAAGGTTATCTTACGATCACTATACTGCTTCTATTTTTATTGTATTTATTTGTAAAATAAAATGCTCGTTACATGAAATAATACAGGGTTCGATTAGAATTCACTGATCTTATTATAATAAAGTACTTAAACACATAAATGATGTACGCAATAACGTGGTGAAATAATTTGGTATATTATTCGGTAATATTTATAACTTCATATGTGTAGAGTTTAATTGGGTCAATTGAACAGCGGACTGTATACACCATTAATTATTTTTCTGGTCTACACGTTAAGATATTGCGCTAAGTTATAAAAGTACCAAATTGTACCGATTACAAAAACCACGAAACTGCTTTAATAAAGCATTTAATTTTACTAATTAATAACTAAGATACTAAAATACAAATATACAAAATGACAAGTAATTATTGATTTTAATTTAAATGTTGAGGTTTTAATTAACTTGAATACTGGAGGTTTTTGAAGATTAGTCTTAACGAACTGCGATGTCGAATCCTTTGGCGAACTAGGATTCCGGAATTAAATGAAGATACCGTTCATTTTCAATGCAACGGCGAGTTTGTGTTAGCTATTATATCACACGAGAGTGAAGAGTTCTTCTAACCGAGTCAATCATTAAACCGAAGATGCTTTTTGTACGATGCTTTAAGCAGGTACTCAATATGTACTGTTTACACCCTTGTCAAATTAGTATGCTAAATAACTACAAGTTGATGACAAGCGAAAATTCTTGTACATAGAAACTCAGGTGTATAGATGCGGTTGGGGTTTTCCATACTTTGAAGATTATTATTAAGTTCGTACGAGGGGCGTATGAAGAAATGGGTTTTGGTTACCGCACGAAATTTACATAATGCTGATAATTTAGTCCATGACTCGAATCGCGATTGTAATTTTCTGTATAATATAGCTTCTATTTGAAATGCAATAATTGTTAGAATGATTCCATGCCATATTCCATTAGCAAAAATAACAAATAAAAATAGCGAACTAAAGATATGTTGATTTATGATATTAATTTGTTCTTCTGGCTGATTTTGGCTGTTCTTCCGCTTCTCCAGGACGCTTCTCCTCGCAGTTTTTATTTTATATATTAAATTATATATTTTAAATTAAATTTAATTGGTCAACTTATATTATATTAGCGGATTAATTAATTAGTTGAATTAATTTACATAGAGTATCTTAATCCGGTAACATTCTTCTACAAGCGACTAGGATTTCTGCTGTTGGTGTAGTCTATTACGTATTTTCGATGGACAAGGATATCCAATTTCCCCCCGAACTCTTACGCGGTCGTCCAGATGGTTCTCTTCCCACGAATCTACTGCTTTTACAACTGTGAGCCAGGCTTCCCTCTTCCTACCTGTTAACATGATTTTTCCACTCTCTCCTTCATCTCAGTAAACCGTGCTTTCTGTTTTGTCACCTTCGTTTCAACTCTGGTTTCAATGGCATATGTCAGTATGGGGCAAACTATGGTTTTGTGCTGTTTTCCTGCTGTTCATGGATATGACATGAACACTGAAGGTGTTCCTCCATATAATATAGCTTAGTGATCCGGCAACTCTTGATGTTTTCAGTGACAACGTTTGGAATTCCGATGTTAGGTTTCGGTGACTAGTTATTTCCACACCTAAGTAATTGAAAGTCGTTACTCGCTACAATCATCGAATTGGTTCTTTGGAAATAACTATTCACTTCTGTTTTCGTCGAAATTTCCATTTACGGTCATTTTATCGAATTCGTATACTAGCCATAGAAGGTTATCTTCATTATTTTCGTTGAGCAGTGCATCATCTGCGTAGTATACGATATTAATGTTAGCTTTCCCCAAGTTGTAATCTTTTTTTGGCTTTACTGCGATTATTAAAATTATTGCTAGAATACACTTTTTTCCATTCCATATTATTATTTGCACATTTCTAATTGTTATTATTATGAAAATAATTTTCTCATGCGTTAACTCATTCTTAACAGTTTCATTTTCATCTACCGCTGTTCGTACCGCTTCTCTGATAGACTTACAATTTCGCGCGCGTACAATCAATTTCAAATCCTCACTATTTCATCCCGAGATAAAAGAATTTATAGCTACACTTTCATTAGCTGTATATAATAATTTTTGCGTTTCTCCATTATCCGACTGAGATATAGTGAGCCTACTTAACAGTGCTTCAATAGTGCTACCAAACTCAGGCAAACTTGAAACCCCTTTCTTCACATTTTGTAGTTTAGCCATCAAAGCAAGCACACTTTCGTTAGAAATAATAAAAAATAATATTTTACATCATTTACTAATTCTAAATCAGACACATCTACTATCGTACAATAAAACAGCACTATCGAACTATTATCGTACATATACTATCGTACTATTAACTTTTTTGAAACTTCTTCACTTCCATTCATACTAGGTATAAGACTAGCATCTAATTTTTGATCAAAAGAATCGGACATTGTTACAATATTTTGTTTCTCTGTTAAATCTATTACTTTAAAATATTTTAAATATGCTTTTAATACTCTAAATATAAATAATACGAATGAAATATCTTTGAAATGAAATGAGCCACATTTTATAAATTTTTATACCACATTAATCGCTGATTGGCTTTTTGAAATCTTTCGGCGGACCTCTTCTTGGCTCTTCGAAATCTCTTGTTGGTTCTTCCGATTTAGCCTTTTTTTGCCTAACCTCCAAAATGCTCCTCAAATAACGAATACTATGATACCAAAAATTTGCTGCATCGAAACAGCGGATGTTGATACCCCTCTTTTTTGATTGATTACTGTCTCTTCTTTGCTTAATAAATAGTTAAACAAGCATTTTCACATATAATATAAGTAACACTTAAATATATTTAATATACAATTTGTAGATGGTATCTTTTAGACATCGAATCTGTTATTGAGTATGATATTGAATATCGAATGTGCTTAAAAAATAAAACAGTGTACATATACATATTTATACCACATAAAACCGTGCCCAATTAAAGGGTGGCTGGAAGGTCAAAATATTGGCATTGAATTAGTTCGTACATTCACTTCCTCTAAAAACTTCAATATATGTCGTTGAACACACTAAATCATTGTGCCTTAAAAGCATATGTAATGTTTATATATATTTGACATAAAATACATTAACAGAATATTAATTATAGAAAACTAATAACTTAATGTTTAACACCAATATTATAGGGAATTACAGAAATAATTCTATTACATCCGGTTCATTATAAAGTTGAGAAGGAAGGAACTAAGATAGTCTCCCTGCCTGATGCCATTACTAATCAGGTAGTCCCGATGGTTAACATTTCTTTAAAACTCTATAAAATCAACATAGTTTATCGATTTTGTGATGCTAAATTGTATTAAAAGTTTGTTTCTACGAACCAAGCGGCCTCAGCCGTATATACCTTATCTTAGCTCGATCTGAACATAATCTGTGATATCACGCAGTCACTTCTGGGGTCTCTCATAAATAGTTTGTGTGTTCGTCAGTTGTCATAAGTTGATAGCTTTCGCTAATATGAACTATTTATAATGGACTCTACTAATGACAGCTCGACGTCATAGATTATATTTCGCTCGAGTTGAATAAGATCTTGGCGGTTGCTGGTTTGATTCGTATAACTCTTACTCTTACTATTATATTTGTTTTTGACCACAATTTACTTTTGTAAATTTTCTTCTTTCAACATGTTAACAAGAATAACAACTTAATCAAGGCTAACACTAATCCAAATTTGAAATATTTATTTAAATAATACGTTATGTGAAGTTGAAACATATTATCGTCTGACCTGATTTTATCATATATGGACAATAATTATAGGAGTCAATCCAAAACTATTTTCTTATAAATGCAATAAATAAACGTAAAGTTTTTTGTTTCTAAATTACCACATCGTAACTAAAATATTTATTTTGTTTTCATCTTCAAATTCATTAGATGATTAAAATTATTGGATGTACTTCAAATTCTCATGATAAATTTAATGGCTTAAATTTGTGATGCACGGCAATTTCGCAACGTAGCTATCCACACTTAATATTTTTATTACAGTTTCTATTTGGCATCACTTACACAACATATGATATAATTCATTTGCAATACGACAGATTTCGATTTATTGCGTGTATAGCATAGTCTTCAGGAATTTTCCGTTTATGTTGGTTGGTGCGTTTTATCTTTTTTTTTATGTGAAAAACTTTTGTTCAAATCGAATTTACTTTTTATATTTCATACACATTGGACTATTTGTAGATGGCACTATTTTCCTTACTATTTAGCCTCCAGCCACCCAGCCTAAGCAGACAAATTTTAACTAGTTAAAAAACAGGATGGTTCCCCTGAAAACAACTCTACAGTTGGTACTATAAAGATTAAAAATAAAATTAATTGACAACAGCCTTGCCAACTGCTATGAAATTGACTCCATTACTGAAGTGTCTACTTCAAATAGGTGAAAGTGTAAAATTGTATTCTATTTTATACATTAACCTACGTTGCATCATCAATAAACTACTGGATTTGGAATTACTTTTGTCATAATATCCTCCTTATGTTCTGGTTCTAACAGAACATCGGCTTTCAAAGGAAGAACTACTGTGTGTGTATTTAGCAAACTATAAATTGGTATCTTCCTTTTCTCACGATAAAGGTCAACATGATGGAGTAACCATTTTTATAAATAGTAGTGAGCAATGTTAAATGTCTTCCTTTTGTTCAGAATCTAAACTAGTGGAGTGTTGTGACGTTGAAATTATTCTTCACACACACACACACACACACACACACACACACACACACACACTATAACTTTATGTGGTTTTTACTGTCAATCAAATTCATGTATTGAAGCGATTTGTCAGAAGTTGGAAACAATAACTGAAACCATCCAGTCGAAAACCAAATTTATTATACTAGCGGCGGACTTCAATGTGAATTTACTAAACAATTGTTTTCGTACCAGTGCATTTTTAGACAGTGTACGTAGTATAAACTTGAGGCATATTTTTGATGAGCCAACTAGGGTGGTATATGGGTCAACTAGCTGTATAGATAATGTTTTGATTGACAGATCTCTGCCTTTAGCAATATCTAATATCTAACAAAGCCGAAGGTAAACTAATTTTTCTCTCAAAAATATGGTAGTGTTAGTATAAATAATTCTTCTAACGCTCTAGCTGCTATAAAATTCTCTGGAGTCTATTCTGAAAGATTTTCAAAGAATGCTCTTGCAAAGTTCTATGAAGCCGAGGATATCGTGGGAGCAGGAGAGGAAGATAAGGGAAACGTACGTAGAGGGAATATCGGGGAAGTAAGGAGAGGAAATAGGGTAAGGGAATAAGTACGGGTGAGTTTTGATAATAGGGGTAAATTTTGATAATAGGGGTGAGTAAGGTTAACAGGGATGAGTTGGGGTAATAGGGGTGTAGAGATAATAGGATAAGTTGGCATAATAGGATAAGTTGGCTTTAGTTCAAATGTCAATATCAACAACGTTTCGGATCAAGTGTTACATCATCGTCAATCCAATTTCTGTAATCTTAACGTTTCGTTTCAATTCAATTTTAATTATAGGAACTGAGTATTATAATGGGTAATACAGTGACGCAGTGAGAGAAATAGATTCAATTAATATTGAATAGCTCACATAATAATTCAAACTCATAGAGATATATGATTGAGCTGATAGAAAATCAGAACCATTTTCAATGAAAATTAATTTGAGGTCTTGAAGATAAATATAGCAGTAAAATATATCAAACAAATCTTATGTAAAGTAGCAGGTAAGGATCAAGTCAGGATCAGGTCAGGATCGGGTCAGGATGAGGTCAGGTTCAGATCAGGATCAGGTCTGGTTCAGATCAGGATCAGGTCTGGTTCAGGTCAGGATCAGGTCAGGATCAGGTCAGGATCAGGTCCCGACCAGGTTCCTATCTGGTCCCGTCAAACGCTTTCAAATCTGAAAGCACTATTGTTACAACACACATACTTCGCATGTGATACGGGTCTATAGCATAATTGTTTAACAGTCGTCTCATAGCCTTCTGAAGTACAGCGTCAGAACAAATATAAAATAAGGCTCTAGTCAGCAAACTAGGATGCGTGCATTACACCGATATATGGATGAATGGAATTTCAAAATTTCGAGATTAGTATAATAAAAAATGAAAGTATGATATAATAAATACCAGTAAGTAATAAGATAATTAAAAATAATAAAAAATGAATATAATAAAAATAATAATATAAACACCAATACATAATAGGAAATTTAAAATTCAAATTTCCTGCAAGATATTCGCAACCCGGAGACTTCCCTCAAATCTCAAATATCGATAAAATACTAAAACTGAAACATAACCTCAAAACTATGGTGTGACAAACGGTGGTATACGAGGAATGAGGAGACACATAGAGAAAGGAAGGAGAGATAGAGGATACTATAAGTACATTGAATACTCTGAAAGTGCAGTACAGACAGTGGGTCGGTGAGGAGCCATCTAGGGTTGAATGTTTGAAGTGATTCGATAAAAGTAGACAACCAATAATACAAGGATCTGCATTGCCAACATGCATTTCATGTTTCGCGCCAAATGTAGATAAATTCGAGCCGGGACGTCCCCCAAAGAATTCAAAAAAAACCCAAACGATCCCCCAAAAGTGTCCCCGAAATAGCTCTATGGAACTCAAAAGACTCAAATTGGTGCCCAAAAGGGTCTCAAATGGTCCCCAAAAGGGTCCCGAAGAGTCCCACAATGGCCCTGAAAGGTCCTCATTATCCTCCTTACACGCTATCCCCGGCCCAGGTTACGCTACTACTGTGTGTACGTTCGGCCGCGTGTCGTGAGTCACATATTGTTATAGTATACAATAGAATAAATATAACTTGTGAACTTTCATTCCAAAAACGATTTCGGCTCGAAATATAAAAATGCAAAGTAAACAGATTATAATAAAAAAGCGTAATATAATAAAAATGGTAACCTTGTGTAGAGATTAATTTTATCTAACACGTATGTTTGTTCCTTGTACAGCATAATCCCGAGTAAAACATAGCTGAGGGGCTATCTATTGTCAGCATATAAGAGAGGGCTCTCCGTAACATAGAATTATTTAAGTATTGAAAGTATTTGACCATAGCAAATTTGCTAGTATAGTTTAGTCAAATATTTTTATTGCTATACTTCCGTTTGTTTTTAGCTTCCCTATAAAGTTTCTATTCTTTTTTATTTAAGTATTTGAGGAGAAGTTTCTGCCATTAGTTGTCTTATATGATGACCTCGTAAATCTTTCAACTATCGTTACAAAATTCTAAGAATATACCTATATTATATTCTCTTATATAATTCAGACGAAAATATTGTTTCCTAGATTTTAAAATGTCATATGCAATATGTATGCGCTATGGCGGAAAAGCAATAATTCATTCAAAAGTTTGAGAACTTTCGAGAAACTTTATATGCTACACTCGATACGATGTTATGTTTAAATATACATACATATATGTATATAATATGTACATATATATGTAATTTAAGTTTTAGTAAATGGTGCCGTTGAGGAAAGTGGTTATTATATATTAAAATAATAGAAATTGCATAACAACGCGCTGAAAATATTTAAATGTTTTCAGTTCAAACATGTTAAAGTTTATTTAATTTGTCATACGGGGAAAAACGTGTGGGAAATATAGAAAGTTGCATGTTCTATGGATATTAAATTAGTAACTGCTGCTATTCTGAATTTTGAATAAATAAATTTGAAATTTTATGTAGATTTTAACTCAATTAATTTTTAATAAAAGTAAATGAATTAAAGTTTTATATTTAATGGTTTCATTGCAAATTTTAAGACTTTTTACTTTTTAAATACCAGTGTGTATATACCCATCAATTGGGGATAAATTTTCCCCCGTCGTAGAGGTGATACTGGTCTTTTTCAGTACTCCAGAAATGTCACAACTTCTCAGTAATTTTAATTGTAATTTCTTAAATTATATATTTTTTTAAATGTATGACTTATCCAATATCTAGATAAAAAAAATCTGGAGCGTCCCACAGCTTAAAAAAAAGTTATAACTATGATTTTCCTTACACTTTTTCCACTTTTTCTGACACCTTACAAACAAAGAAAAATATTCTAGTTTTTTTGCGACTATTTGAACATTGAAGTTTAAATCTGAAAATTCTAATATTTCAAATGTAAAAACCCTAGGGCTAGAGCGATCTTTTGTTAAAAGCTTTTTTCTACTTCTCTGCGTCTGAAAATTTGATAAACTAGTTCGTAGCTATATATTAATTCAGCCAATTAATTAGGAAAATTGATTTATAACAAATATCCAAGAGCTGTACCTATTTACATAAAAGTTCTAGCTAAAAAATAATTACAAAATGCAACAATAGTGAAATGATATTATCAGAAAAGTCTTTTGTTGTACATGTATAATGTAAACTAATAAATTTATACTTTCATTGCGTGCAAGTCAGTAATAAATGACTAAAATAATAATGAATTAAAATTTTCTATATTCAATAAGAAGTTTCATGTCGAATGTATTATTATTATTAGTAGATTTGTATTTATACTTTCATTATAACATAATACTAGAAATAGATCGTTGAAGTTCTATTAAAATTGAATGAAAGTTTTTAAAATATTTTATTAAATTCTTCTTACAAGAATTTTTACAGAATTAGTCTACATTAACTAGTATACCTATCAATTCGCCTACCCGTGAATTCGCCTCCCCATGAATCCCCTGCTGCCCATATTTGTCTACGGCGATAGACAGCTTCGCTTCGCTGTCCCATTGTTCGGTTAGGTTAGGTCTGGCGTGCTTCGCACGTGGGACTAAACTTCACTTTAACCTAACATGAATTCGCATCCCTATGAACTCACTTCCTCATAAAATGCCCACCCATGGACGGCGTGGACAGCTTCGCTCTCCAATATTAGCCTCCCAATGAATACCCTGTTACACGTTACCCGTTAACCGTTAACCGTTAACCGTTAACCGTTAACCGTTAACCGTTAACCGCTAACCATTAACCGTTAACCCTTAACCGTTAACCGTTAACCGTTAACCGTTAACCGTTAACCTTTAACCGTTAACCGTTAACCGCTAACCGTTAACCGTTAACCGTTAACCGTTAACCGTTACCTGTTACCCTTTACCCGTTCCCCGTACCTCCCCATACATCGCCTATCCATGAATATCCAAATACCATATGTGCCTACGGCGCATATGGTATCTGCATATGGGGTCCGTTTTGAATATTCCGCTACTTCTGGACTATGTTATAAAGAAGAAAACCATACATTCCGATAATAAAATCACGCTAAAATTATTATTAATAATTCTAAACGATTTCTCAAGAAATAATGAATATTATTTTAGTACTCCTGAAAAATATACGTTAGAAATTAATGTTTACAAAAGATCCATGCTTCATAAATAGTAAAAACAACAATTATTGTAAATTTGAGTACTTGTACAATTAAACACAAAATTAATATCTGTATTGTCATATTTGTCCACATTTGTTTAAATCAGAAATTATTGTTTACAAAAACCACCATATTTTTTCCATTTTATTTTATGTGTACCTTTCTCTCCTTATTTTTTTATCACTTTCCTCATCATCGCCAGATTTCCCCGTTCGCACTCTGCATCTCGATTCTATTGGAAAGTAGTACGATTGAAATTGTTTATTTTTCTCATACAATGTACTTGAAATTACCCATTTTGGATGAAAATACGTTAATTTGGCCGAAATTCATTAAACATGGTAAGTAAAAAATGCTCATTATATATAGAATCCTCAATCAATTTGCATAGTTTTACAACACTAACCATTTAAAATGTTCAAAACATCCAGAAATTGTTACAAAACCATCGATTTATACTTTTTCAGCCAACTTAAAGTTGGCCATTTATAGGCTATTTTTGCGTGTACATTCTATTCACAATGAGCCCCAAGAGCTTGACTTAAGCTTTTTCCAAGGCAAAATATCAAAAACAACGTATAATTAAAAAGGGACAATTTTGACTCTTTATAATGGCACGTTAAACGAAGATTTCCATGTTTAAATTACATAAATATGAGCAAAACGTATTTTTTTCCAAATAAGGATAAACCAAGTAATTCAACCCTTCACCCAGTTTGAGCCCAGACCCTTTAGAACTTTCCGTATAGCATACATTTTGTCAAAAACTAATATTTTACCATTGAATATTTACAAAATGTGCCCACCTGTAATACTTTCCACGGCAATTAGAATATTAGTGTATGATGCACAAACTCTACGGGCTAACATTTTTAGTGACCTGTATGTTTCGAACAAACATGTCCAGAACTCTATTTACATATAAACGAAAGCATAAGGCATTCCACATAATATATCCAAATACCACGGTGCTATATCCACTGGTTCAAGAGTAATAATTAAAAATGTCTGAAAGTAACCCTTAAAATCATACTAAGATTAATGTTTTTTTGTCGTGTAATGAAAATTTTAATAAGTTAAAAATCAGAAATACACTTTTTTATTAATATTGAAAATTTGTAAAGTTTTAAGTAAATAAAGAAAAAAAAGCTCTTTCAGCCAATGACAATAGAACTTCATGAAGCTTTCCATCAACGTTTAAATGTGGGTCTATTTGGGCCATAGTATTTATAGTGGTCTAAATTTGGAACCATTTTTACCCATTTTTATCAAAATCAGAATATGCATATTGACTGGTTTATTTCTTTATCTTTCATTTGATAATTTATCAAAAAATTTTTTGAGAAAATCTATAGCTTTGTCAAAATTTCGAATATTTTTACAATTTTCCTCAAGTAAACACGAATCCTATGGCAAAAACCGCATTTTTCTTGGATTTATAGAAATACGACAATGTCAAAAACACCTTATCGGGGGAGCTGTTATGCGCTCGAAAAGGTTATAAATAGGACCCCTCCAGTTTTTCCATGTTGTCACGAACCGTTCGTTTTACTAGTTTCAGCTAATACAGACTAAAAGCGCGCGACTCATAACAATATGGGAATTTCGGAAGGGTCTTATTTCGGAGTTTTTCAGCAGATGACAGCTCTCCCGACAAGGTTAAATATATGCTTCTTATGGAACTTGAAGGATGACTAAATTCTCTAGATGATTTATATCGACCATTTTTTCAAAAGAGTTGTGAGGAAATGTCATTGAAATTGTGAAAATGTATCAGTATTTAGGTTTAGCGTTAAATTATAAGGGGACTTGCAAATGACATGTAATGTTGACATCAAGAGTAAAGCAATGGAAAGATTAAGGTTGTGGGAGAGGAAATTTGGGGATTCGGTGAAAATGAGAATCAAAATAATAGAAGTTTGTGTGCAAAGTATATTGTTATATAGAGTATGAGGTGTAAAAGAAAAAACGGAGATGGGAAGCGTGATGTGTGGAGTATTGACAAGAATAATTGGAGTGGAAAATTTCACACCGAGTATGATAGTTTTGCAATAATACGGGAAGTTTAAATATTGGAATAATGAAATAAAGAATTTAGTAAAGTATGAAAGAAAGATTATGGTGGATAACAATATGAGAATGGTTTATTTGAAAAGTTTGGAGGATGAAAGAAAGGGTAGCTGTTGGAAGAAGTGGACAAAAGAGATGAAGGATGAATGATATTGAGGTACAAGATACATGGCAATGATGGAGGAATGGGAGATGTAATAGGAAATATTTCAGTATAATGACTGGGAAGGAAAAGCCGAAGTGTACGAAGCCGAAAAAAAAGAATGATTGTGGGATTTAGATGTAGGAGTGACGAAAAGGGAAACATGTATTGGATATATGACAGTTGGGAGCATTGGGTGAATGGATGTTGTTCGTCGTTGTCCAATGTCTAACTTCCATTCATGTCTATTACTCCATTGGTCTTCTCTCAGGTTTCTAGCACTCATGGCTTTTCTAACTGCATCCCTCCATTTCTCCTGGCTCTACCTCTTTTTCTACGATTTGGTGCTATCCATTGCTTGGCGATTTTAGACAACCTTATTTCTTCCATTCTTTGGACAAATTTTTGCCATATTAGTTGTGTTCGCTCTATATCTGTCATTATCGAACCACCTACCCCCATTCGTAGTATAATTTCTTCGTTTCGGTTCCTATCTCTTCTAGATATACCAAGGGATGTTCTAAACACATTCATTTCGGTAGTTTCCAGTTTTCTTCGATTCTATTCGGTTATTCTCCACGTCTCAGATCCATATGTTAGACTACTTTTAATGAACGCTTCATATAACTTATATTTACGTTATTTTCCTATATCGCGGCTCGATAGAATTCAATGTAGTCATCAGATGATCCTTCTTGCTTGAATGATTCTTTTTTTGATCTTTCTATCATCTTTTCCAGTTGCATCAAACTCCACCCCAAGATACGTATATTCACTACAGTATGTGATGTCGTATGAGTCTAGATGAATATTTGAGGGTTTCGCTCCTATGGGGAGATATTTTGTTTTCCCTCCAGTCCCCAATTTTTATATTCGCCATTCAGTTTTGGACACATATACTCTAAGTCGTCCTTTTCGTTTGCTATGATAACTTGCTCATCCGCAAATTGTAGAGTATATAGGCATGTTCCTCGAATATCAATTCCCATGCCAATACACTTTCTTTTCCATGTTATTAAAGCTGCTATGTTATTAAACGCTCTTATTAGGGTATGGTTAAGATTGGTATGGTTAATATTGGTTTCCTGTAAGACTTTCCGCAGCTTTCTCATTTGGAACTGTATCGTACCATATTTGAAGATCGATGAACATGAGATGAGTTTCTATGTTATTGCTTGTTCTTTTCTCTATTATTTGTTTCAAACAAAAACCATTGTCCATACATGTTCTTCCGGTTCGGAAGCCAGATTGTTCTTCTTTTTCTTCTTTGGCTCTATACTCGATCTCAAAGAGATCCCAGATTATTCTTCCATATACACGACTTAGAGTGCTGATCACAGATATACGAGCATTCTAGTTTGCTTCCTTTTTTATGGATCGATGATATGTATGCTTCTTTCTATTCATCAGGAACTGGAGTTTCATTTCGATATTGATTCATACACCAGGTAAATTGCTCAAAAACCTTTTCCGATCAGCTGTTTCGGCTTCTACAAGTACTTCAAGTGAATATCAAAGTACAATCAAGTACTCATCTCTGTTTTCAGTTAATAACTTTCCATAGTAATCGATCCATTTCTTTGCTGGTATTAGGCGGATGTTGGCTTATTTTTTGCATCTGATTTCACCTAGATAAGATTGATTTTCAAGAATAAATTTCTGTCTTGTTGTAGTTGAGTACTTAACTATTTTTGGTGGACCTTTTTCTTCTGTGTTAACAATTCTTTCGTTTCCTGATTCCAGCAGGGTTTTGTACTTTGTTCTCTAGTTTTAAGCCCAATTACTTCTTCAGCAGCGCTTTAAAGGCTATTTATTATATTTTCATATACTTTCTCTGCTGGTCGTTGATGTACCGTCTCGAAAAGCTTCCCATCTAGTCTACGTTGGTACAACGTTTGTGTACTTACATTTAGTTAACTATTTAGTAAACATCCATGCATCACCTTCATTTAGTAGTGAATGGATGTAGGGGAATGAATTGAAGTGATGACGAAAGGTGTTTGGCGGGTAATGTAAGAGTGTGTTTGGGAGGAGGAATAAAAGGTAAAGATAGAGAGATAATGGCAAGAATTATTGAGGGGTGAAGGAAAAGGGAAGGGCATTATGGGTATGAAATAAACGTAAAATTTCCTTATTCCTTCTATAGGACACAAGTAAACTTTTGAATAGATTTTTATTATTTATATTTTTTTATTTTCATGTTGGTATGTTTTGTTCTTTTATGGAAATAAAGGTGTTTTTGATTGATTGATTGATTGATTGATTGATTGATTGTATTGTAAACATTATATGACAAAATATTGAAAATTTGAAACAAAAGATTATACATATTTCTCTTGTGCTAAGAGCAACTGCACCATGAAAGAGCAACTGATGATCAGTGATCATTTTGATGATAATATTGTATTGCTTAAAATAAGTACATATATTGCTTGCAGCTATTTGCTACTGTCGTATTTTATAGATGAGTTATTATATATAATTTTATCAGTCGCCTGTCAAGATGAGGTTGTAAAATAGTACTTAGATGCTTAGATTATGCTTCCTGTTTAACTATCTCATTTGGAATAAAATTCCATATGTATGTCTACATATGCATTTGTAGATCATCAAATGATTACTAATTGATGTATTTAAATATAGATTAAAGGCTTCTTCTATACTTATAGGTTCTGTTTAAATTTTAATGAGAAATTTAAATAGCCGAAGAGGATAATGTATTTGATTAAAAACATATAATAAATATGTCTACATATCGTATAAGCAGAGGACGACATGAGTAACTAAAAAAATCATCATTGGCTAATATTTTTCAAATTTCTGAAGCTTTTTTTAACATTCAAATAGAAATTTATAGCAAATATATTTTTTTTACATAGGAAGTGGAGAAACCTTCAAAAGGCGAAGGATGCCCGTGCATCCAACAGTGTGGGATTTCTGCCCTAACTAAAAGTCCACTCCCTGTTGCTATTGGGATTATGTACATTAGGAGGTTGGTGAATTTATTCAATGAGGCTTTAGGATTTGTCATCCAGTTCCAGGTTCCAGAAGACCTGGAACTGGTGATGGGTTGGTAAATTACAGATAGTATTGGTAAGCTGATAGCTTGCAGGAAAAATACGCTATGACATTTGCTTTACAGCCAAGAGAAACCTGCAGAAAAACCTTGGCCATAGCGTGGTCAACAAATTAGGAAATTTGGTTACATGAGGTTACC
Organism: Adranes taylori; assembly: GCA_009867245.2. Classification (NCBI taxonomy): domain Eukaryota; kingdom Metazoa; phylum Arthropoda; class Insecta; order Coleoptera; family Staphylinidae; genus Adranes; species Adranes taylori. The sequence goes on along the minus strand of WYDF02023093.1, from coordinate 1,822 downwards.
TGACTTCCTAGATTGATCTTATGTATCTTCTAGTAATACTTGCTTGGCACGTAATTGCCTGTTGACCTTAGATTTTATCCTGTTTGCACCGGAGTGCAAGCTATATTCTGTTGCCTTCAGGGTCCTATTGTGCAGCAGGAATTTTTTTAAAGTTAATGTCCCTTAACGAAAGGATAATGGTATTGCCTCGAGGAATTCCTGGAGGTCTTCGCAAGGCTCTGGCATGGACTTAATCATTCTGTTTGGTGGGTGGAGGAAAGGTCTTCTTGGCGGTTTACTACGCCACTTTTGGACTTTCCAAGTGGACCACAGAATGTTGTAGGCTATTGAGGTGTTTTTTGGTGAGTGACTTGGATATTTAGATTAAAGTGTTTTCAATCTGTCACTGATAGGAGTGGCCTCGCAGTGTTCATATAGCTTGGCGCTTGGAAACTTATAGTGGAGTTTGTGGACTTTCCTGAGAATCGCGCGTTCACAAGTTGTTAGCCTATGAATTTCATTGTTTGTTGCTGAAGAGTACAGAAATGCTCTGTAGTCAATAATTGGGCTTATATATGTTTTGTAGGTATGATGGAATGTTTTGGAGTCACAGCCTCCTAGTCGTATCCGATGTAATATGTCCAGATACAGAGTGTGTTGATAAAGCTTAATACCTTATAACAAATATAATTCCCGGATATCTGTTAATAACTTTTTCGTATTTTACTCCGGGAATGTTGATTGAGGATTGTGAGTGGATTCCTAAAATCATACAAAATGAGATGTACCTGTGTTTGACTTGATCTGTTGTCTGTTCTGGTGCATTTGGATCAGTGCCGGATTAAATAATTGGCTAGGCCATCGAATCTCGTGATCTCTAACTATTCTAATTTACTTTAGACTGTTGTTCCAAATGTACCAAAATTTGCTTTCCTTCATTTTTTTTCGCAGTAAACACTGTCTTCAAATCATTTCCGTTAATTACATCGAGTTCACTAGATATAATTGATAATGAATTTAGTCTTTCTTGTTCTAAAGTTGATTTAAGACAATTTTTTAACATTCGTCACATTTGGAGAGGTTGTCACATTTGGTAAAATTATTTTGTATGATTGTGATGGAAGCATTGTTTTATCATTTTTGGTACATCCTAATTGTGACTTGAAATGTACTGCTTCATCATCAGAATCGTACTCAAAATCCTCTGGATATGTTTCCCGAAATCTTTGAGCAGATGAAAAGGCGATAAAAAATCGAAATAAAGATTTTTTTTATTATATATATGAATGAAAGCCTATCATACATATAGCACAAAATAATAACTTGTTTTAAATACTGCGAAAGTGTATAAAAATTAGTATTTGTTCTAATATTTGTTCACAATGTTTGTGCCCGCATCCGTAAAATAAAACCATTGACTTTGGTGTAATCTATGTAAATATACAAATAAACCTATTATCCATAATATGTATTAATTTTATTTCTTCATTTCCAATAAAGCAGTCAATATTAAATAAACCGTGACCAAAGAATCAGTTCCTTACAGTCTTATGTGCCGATACATACGCACGTGCTTTGACTTTGAGTTGTAGTCGCGCACACACACTTACGCGCGCACTATGACGTTGGTTTTATGACGTTCTTGTTGTTATTTCGCGGTTTGGGATCTTGTCTCTCAAAGAAATCCCCAACATCGCACGTTCTATCGCCCTTTGAGCCACTCGGATCTTGTGCACCGTTCTCCTTGTCAAGGTTAGCGTTTCCCTCGCCGTAGGTCAACACCGGTAACACACATTGGTTAAAGGTCTTTTTCTTCAGGCATATTGGGAGGTTAGATTTGAAA
>WYDF02023071.1:0-13113 GCA_009867245.2 Adranes taylori | reverse complement strand
TACTTACTATAGATGGTTTTATAAAATAAGTGAATTAAAAGTAAAGGTCGCGCGCTCAACGAGTTGAGTTTTCGTCGGATAGCATCTAAATTCATTGTTCGAGGGCAGCTTAAAGCATTGATAGCGTCCAAGAAAAAGCAAAAACTGGTTAAGATTTCCTTAAAGCCGCAGTTTAAAGCGGAATTATTAGCTGCAACAAAAATGGACGAGAGTACCTATAGGCAAATTAATAAGGAAGTCAAAACTACCAACACCAATAAGAAGTTTTTATCTCCAAGAGTAAACAAAAGAAAATAAGAATAAAAGCTACTGATATTACAGATATTACAAAAAATCACAAAAATAAATATAATACAACAAAACTGTAACAATGTACAATAAAAAAAAAATCGTAACCTATAATAGTATATTAGCACGAATAAAAAATACGAAAAACGCAAGCGAATATGCAAATGGCGTGTTATGCACAAAATCAGATAGGTTGACCGCTCTCTTTGGAATGTTTTAAGCGTACTACTCACGAACAATGAATGTGGGTGCTACCTGACGAAAACTCGTTACAACACATTGAGTTGATCTTAAGAGTGCGCGGACTAGACGTGAAACAAAACCATGTATTAAAATCTGTGTAACAAAACTTAAATAAATTCCAACAGAATAGTATTATTCATAAGCATCACGAACTAAAAATCAACTAAGAATAGAAAAATAAACAATGGCGCAGACTGGAACAGACTATATGGGAATGAAGTTATACAACAGATTACCAGAGAATCTGAAATTGGTAGAGAGATAAATGAATTCAAACGGATATTGAAGAAGTAACTAAACAACGAAGCGCCTTACGAAACTAATGAAGATATATAAAATATTCAACTTAATTTCTGTGACTGTCCAATATGATCTACTTGTGTTTTGGTTATTAGTGCATTGTAAATACATCTTGGGATTAATAAATCATTGTTATTGTTTCATGTCACATATTAAATTAAAACACCTGTAAAATGCAGTTACAAAACTACCAAAAATTCATTCACAATTTACATACCAAAACAAATTATAAACTATTAGCCTAAAAATTACTAAAAAAAAAAAATTACAAAAAAATTGTATTTTATATTGTATTTACCTTGATATTAAATATTAAACTTCGATATTTATTCTTATACTTCTGTCCGGTATCACCAAAACATTTATACAATTGGGATTCGATTTCATTAGAAATTTCCTTAACTTCGTCCTCAGTCAGTTTTAAATCATCCGACTTTTTTAAACGATTTGTGAGCTGTTCGAGAAACGTCTTTCTCACCGTGTCACGGAGGTTCTCTTTGTCTTGCTCTCTCGCCGATACTTCCTCTTGTCGGGACTTGGGTGTTTTCGTCGGCATCGGTTGTTTCTGTTTAGGTTTTATTTCCTTTGTTTCTTTTTCTATACATATAAGATGAAGCAAAAAAAAAACGTTCAAATAAATTTGATTCATTGATTTAAATAGGTTCAATAAAAACAAAGTCAAAAGTAACTATAGCTAAAAATTAAAGGCAAGAAGTATGTTTAGATATCGTGAAATATTTTCGACAAATACTAAAAATCTTCAAATCTAATACCATTAAATAATATGTAGGCGAACAACGATTCTGCCGAAGGTGCCCAACCGTCTAGACCTTGATTCAACTCGTTCTAAATGTAATCGATGACGTTATGCTGTCATTTCTGAGGTCTAGCGTAAATAGTTTGTGCGTTTGATAGCCGTCTTTTGGAAAACTAATATTGCGGCTGACAGATCATTTCCGGTCAGGATTTTAGCGGGAACTTTGAATTTCGGGCCGTAGCTTGTTCGTATATCTTCGCTTTGATAAGAATGTAAACATTTAGATGCCGTGTTTATGAGGTTATGTTTTTATTATTATTACCGTTATTTTTAACGAAAAAATTTAAATGAATGCCGGTACCACAGATCTCCCGCCAGTAACACAGATTTCTGCGTTACCAGCATGTTGTTAAAATTTTTGGTTAAAAATAAAAGTAAAAACAACATAAACTGTCCGCAAGCCCGATGTAAGCTAGAACTAAATACATCCAGCGCCTAAAGGCCGCCTTAAAAGTACCGTATTTCCATCTACTTCATTCATACTAGAGACAAAGCCCCGGTTCCACTCTACGTCATTATGGATATTGAGACCGTAGTTGAAAATGACGCTGTTAAAATCTTTTAGAACTTCGGTTTTCCTACAACCGAACAAATAGAAGCAAACAACCCTGATACCGAGTTGTTACATTCCACTAAAGGGGAAATGTTCCTCATCGAATCTAGTCTCGCTAATAAGAATATTGAAATTAAGGAACAAGAAAAAATGGCCAAATATCAGGATTTGCTATATGAGATAAGGATCCAATATCCAGGCCATTCCATCAAATTGGTACTCCTCATCATTGGAGTCATGAGAGGCGCCAGATCCTCTCTAATAAAGTATAGCGCTAAACCAACTTGTGAGGTCAAAGCTGAAGAATTAGCAACTCGGATGCAAAAGGCCTTAATCCTGGACATTTTGAGTTTACTCAGGTTACACGACCCGACAATGATGTAACGACTGAACCGATTGTTTAGTCGTTGAGATTCTTCGCAAGCGCACGCTAAAAAGCAAATAAATAAATAAAAACGTAACTTCAAAATGTTAGTAGACATTTTTATCAACGCGGTGTTATACGAAGATATAAGAACGAGCTTCGGACACGAAATTCAAATTTCCAGAGTGGTAAAATCCAGACCGGAAATGAACTTTCAGCCGCAATATTGGTTTTTTCAAATGACGACTGCCAAATGCAATCTCTGATAGACTCCAAAGATGACAGGATGACGTTATCGATTACGTTTAGAACAAATTGAGTCAAGGTCTAGGCGGCTGGGCATTTCGGCAGAATCGTTGTTTGCCTTGTGCTAATATGATGCTCATAAAAGATGTCTCACTAAGAACAAGAACATTTTAAATATAATTGATATCTTTAGAGTTATTAATATATTAAATAATATGAAATATAAATGGAACAAAATAAAATGATGGTTAAATGACCAGCATTTGTCTAGGGGTACGTATGTACCCATTTTGACGAAATTGCACAGTACGGAGATTTGGATTTAATTTGATTTCTTCATCTGTCTCATGGTTCGCCTAAACATTACTTTTCAAAAAACACCAGATTAAATAAGCCAACCAAGTCAAATCAGAAACTTCTTGATAGCCAGTTTTGGTCCCTGAAACGAAAGATACATGGCCTGGGAACTTGATTTGTAACGTCATTGTTTTTCGTGAAATATGGCAGGTAGCGCCATCTTACTGAAACTACATCACAGTTACGTTCGCTCCATTCAATTCTTGCAAAATAAAAGTCGGAGTAACAATTGTCATTGTCCTCACGGAGGCACATTCATCATTTACGAAAAAGTACGATCCGATAATTCCTCATGGTCATATGGCACACCGGATTGTCATTATATAAGGATGCATCAAAAGGTCTTGCACAGTATATGAATTTTCATCTCCCCCAGATCCGAGAATTCTGCTTGTTAACGAAGCCATTGAGATCTTTAGACACGAGGTTCCCTTCTCAGTGACGATTCGCAATTTACGTGATTATTTTGGTGTGCATAAACGAGGATCACGACTTGCTATTCACCACTTGAAAGATGAACAAGACCTTAGCCGTCATTGCCCCAAAAGTTTGGTTGATAAACATCACAAATGTGAGTTTCAGAATGTAGGAACTGTGCTTCCATCGGAGCACTCTTCAACGAATTTTGACAAAAGACTTGCACCTTTATGTTTACAAGATCCAGCTTACTAACTACAGACAGCGCAGAAATTTGAACAACTAGATCAAGATAATCATCTTTATCGGCAAGGATCACTTCTCAATAGCAACAGCTTTTGAACAAGTGATAGCTTAGTGATGCTATAATTATAGTTGCTTGGCTTGATGCTGGCATTTTTTTATGTAACTAAACATTCTCAAATATTGGACCTTTTGAACAGATAGTGTGTTATTAGGTAATTTATTTTTGCTGAAGCACTTAGCTTGAATATGTTTTTATTCAAAGATTAATAATATATATTATTGCAACGTAACACGATATTATAATGTCTTGTTTTGATATATTTACATTTATAAATTGCACTTGATATGTGTGTATGCTAATTACATCATATGCAAAGAAAACATTTGTTTTACTTATGCTGGCATCAGGGATTCCTTATTTAATTGTTTTAAAGAGGATTATCTTTATTTGCTAGAAGTTTTAAAATAATTTTTAAATAATCTATCTAATGTGCATAGTTTTTAAGAATATCAGGGAATATAGGACACACCTAACGTGGTTCCTATCTTCCATCTACCATATTCAACACTGTATGACCTACATCTGAAAATATATCAATTAACTAATATACTATATCATAAAATACAATAAATGAAATATAATAAGTTCAAAAAATATTTCTTGATCATTTTTCACTGCCCTGACTTTGCTGAGAAGTGAACTTCAACACTAAAGATGAATATATTGAATCAGTTGGTAAAAATTCTGCGCTATCAATGGTTGGTAGATTGCAGCTGTTAAATCAACTGGATCTTGTAAACATAAAGGTGCATATCATTTGTCAAAAATCCCTCTCAAATTTGTTAATAAAATTTTAAAACAATTACGTAACTTGCGAATCGTACCTGTAAAATTGTCCCTCAGTTTTCATTATTAACAAACGTTGTTCCACAGTGGAACGTGTTATTTTCATAACATCAATGTATTAATTAAGAAACTACCAAATATGGCTGACTCAACATTGATAAACAAAAATGACGCACAATTCAAAATTTAAGTTTTTGGTGCGACATCCTTTATAACTGATTGCTATCGACATGGAAAATTTAAACCATATGAAGACAGAGAACAGGGTGGAGCCTAAGAGGAGCGGGGAAACCTTAATTTATTAACTTATTGCAATTTGTTGTCCACATCGGCTGATATTTAATATTTATTTGTACTTAATATTTATATGTACTAAACGGTCAAATCTCTGACTAGTAATTTATTATAACATAAAGTTAGTCTATCAATCGAAAATATACCTATTTTATCTGTTTTCGGAGCTGAAGTTGGAGTTGTAGGAATTTTAGTCTGTGTCAATTTTGGGGGTTTAACTGGCGTCGAAGTTAAAACAGGCCGCTGTGGTATCGGCGATGCAGGTACAATTTTAATGCGAGACTGTTGCTGATTCTGTCCTTGATGTGTATTCACCTGTTTCGTTATAATCTTGAGACCAGGTATCTTTAAATTAGAAAATTTGTACACATTAAAATATTGTTATGTCTAAGAATATTTTTCTTGGACCATATTTAGATTGATGTGCGTCAATATCAACTATTGACGTAACTTGTGTTGCCCAACTTGTCGAGGTCTAAATGCGTTAGGTTGGAGACATGATGTTTGTTTGAATTGATCAAAATGATCTAGAGCATATCTAAGTGATCTAAGCAAACTGATCATTGCTATTGTTGATTTCTATTGTAATTTAAAATGTTTTTAAGTTAATAAATTAAATTCTTTAAATTTTATTATAATTCGGCGAATAAAGTTTTTGAAAAACCGTTACACAGCCACGGAATTATAATTGTTTACAAAGTAGTAATAACTTCGAGTGATATGTAGAAAACTAAGTTACAAAGTGCAACTTTTTTAGATCAAATTACTCAGAATGTTTACGTTTTAATTTCTTCTCTTTTTTCACCTCGTCGACAATTGAGGAAATAAGAAAACAATATTGCAATCTCATTTCCTAAAGCACTCATATCTCTCCTAATATATCCGTACACTTCCAAATTTGCTTCAAATTATTTTCTGCATTTCTTCAAATTTTTCGATGCTCAATGTCACAAGTTTTATTCTCTTTAATATCTGTCTACCACTTCAATGTTTATCTTACGTAGGAATTACGCTATATGCGTTTCCTCTTTTAATCCACTGACTTCCTCTTCTCTCTTTTCTTTCCAAATTTCCATTTTACTTTTGTCTCGTTACAGCTTTCCTACTTAATTGCCCCGTTTTTTACTTTCTTTCAAATCCTCATATTTTTCACAAATGAAGGTATATTTACTATAATCGTAAAACAAAATAAGTTATACCAATGCATTTATATAAATTATAGATATGAGAGTAAAGTATAGTTAATTTTACTAATATTCTATGTTATGCACTTACATTTTTATTTCTACTTTTAAAAATAACAGGTGTGTTATCTTTCGGAGCATGCTTTAATATTCCAATATTGATTCCTTTCTTGTTTACAGCCAATGATACACCATCATTTGTTACGTTCTTGATCAATTTCAACTTAGACTGCGTTAATATCGTAGGCTAAAAATACGAATATATTTACAAAAGAAGTTTGTTAATAATTCAAATACAATATTTGACGATAAGCAAACGAACAATGAGAGGAATTAATTTATAAAATAAACATTTATGACTGGTTGCTAACGATTGCGATTATTTTTGATCGGTTACTGTGGATTACTTTAGTTGTGGTGATTTCATCATAACTTAGTTAATTTGGTTGCGGAGACGCAAGTGACTTTTATTTTAATTTGGTATTAATATAAGTGCCAAATAAATTTAATTCGTCGAAAACATTCACGATAAAACCTATAAAAAAGAGAACGGATAGAAGGAAAAAAAGTCCGCATCTTCGCGTGCCGCAAAATGTTTACGAAATAAAAAAGCCATTAATGTCAAGCGTCGGTCGGTTTCTTCGAGAAAATTTATGAGTGTCGTACATATTTAGTTAGCTAAGTATTTTTTCTACCTAGACTTTTTAAGATTTTCGTTTGTAATTTTTAAAAAGAAGCCTTTTTTGGATTTACGATTTCCGAGAATTGCAACACAAAAATTTATAAGCTGTACGATTTTCGCCTTTATTATTTCAACACTCCTAGCAGTCATTACTTATTGGGTTTGGTTCTATGTCTCTGAGAACTTTAGTAGGCTGTTTCGATTCGATTATTTCCGATCTTTTCGTCACGTAGAGTGCATATTACCGTCAAAATGTCGAATATAAAAGGCCCATGTAGTCTAATATCGAGGAGACGCAATTCTAAATTGGGGTCTTCGTTATTCCATTATCGCGCATTTCGAAGTCGCAATTTGCAATTACCTGATCAAATCTATCTATTTGCTTAGCGAGCGATTATTGCACCCTTAAGAGTGATTTGCTCAAAGTAGCGCTATAATCAACATTAAGTTAATCAGTTATAAATCATCATCAAAAATGATTTATAACTGAACAATAAAAAATCAAGTATAGTCAAAAATTAAGAAAAGAAATTAATATTAAACACCGCCCTCTTCACTTCTGCGGATTCTTGATTTTCTTTATCTTCATTTTTCTTTCTTTTCTCATATCTTCTTTATAACCCTTTACTATCTCCCCACCATGAACCGTTTCTTCAATGCAAATGAGAGGGAGCCGCGCCATGTGGCGGACATCGCGCCATGTGGCGGACATCGCGCCATGTGGTAGACGCACCCGAGCGAGCCAACCAGAAGATTCGTCTCCTACACTCAGATCGCAGATTCCTTCAACAGCTTCAGGCGACGTTAAGTTACCTCTAACACCGGGAAAAGGAGGGCTCTATCCAGTAACCCGTGAAGAATATCATCGCAACCTCGGCGACAGGACTATTAATTCCAGCAATTAAGGTACATTAAACGACATCCATCTACTTCCATCACGACTTTATTAACAGACCTCTATTCACTCATTCACCACAATTTTTCTACACAACATGCCATACTTCGTTACATTTCACATCGACTCTAACCCACATCGACCCTAACCAATGGTTGTACGCTAACTTCATCATCTTCAACAATAAACAGACGTTTCAACAATTTATCGAGTCCAGTATATTCATCCACCATCAACATCTGTATTTTCGAACATTGACCTTACAAATCCTTCCTTTTAAAGAAATTCATCCCCTCCACTTCCCCCCCCCCCCCTCTTCCTTCTCATTAACTACCACCGTTTCATTTTCTAGCACTCAGTTTTCCTGTTGCCCTCTTAATTCTTTTCATTATTTTAATTCCCTTTCGTTCTTTTCTCAAATTTACCCTCATGTTTTCCCCTAACTCCATTTCACTATCACTTCACTCTACTCCGTCACTTTCTTTTATCCAATGAAACCATTTTTCCTCCACCCTGCCCCATATCCTACACATTCTCTCTTCCTCATTCAATCAGTACTTATTTCCACCTTCTTCATTCCCACATCGAAACCTAGCAGTTAGTCTTTTATCCTCCATAATTAAACCTGATGCTAAATATTAAACAATCCCCTCCTCTGCCCTAATAAGATGTATTGTTACATCTACTACCACCTAAGCTTTCATACATCACCTGCCTTTCTACATCCCTCATCCTGTCAATGACCCACGTTCACAACTTCATTATCTCCCATCATCATCTCAAACCATCTATTAGTCGATCATCCAATTCTATTATACATATTCTTTCTGCATTTAATCCAATCACTCCCACATATATCGTCGTTATCATCTTAATATGCGTTATCACCTTAATATGCTCTTCGCAAGACGCATTTTGCGCGAAAATGAAGTTCAGTTACCTATATTGCTTTTCTATTTTGTGTCCCCCTGTCTTAAATTCTTAACATTCAGTTCCAAGCATATTTTTTCACCATTCCAATCACTTCATTCATCTCTTCCCTACTATTCGCCATACATACTATATGGTCCGCATAAGTTGAGACCACAATTTTGCACTTCCTATCCTCATCCCATCTGCTTGTCAATTCATCAACACCTCCTCCAAATCTGACTAGTAAATATTAAACAGACAAACACTTAGTGGGCATCGCTGCCTAACTTCCCCTTTTGTCTCAAACCATCATATCTTCTCATTCAGTCTCTCCCTTTCTTTCGTTCAGTCATACAATCCCTTAATCATTCTTATTATCCCACTCAAAATCCCTACATTCTCCATTCTCTCCCACAATTTCGCTCTCACTGCCACATCAAAAGCCGCTTTAAGGTCAACAAATAGGAGGTATAACTCCTTTCTTTTCAAAATCTCTGTTCATTATATAATTTAGTTCTAATCTCCTATTAATAACCCTCGCATACAAGCAATATAATCCATCCATAATCATCAGTCCTCTATAACTATCAACTTCCATTTTATTTTCTCTCTTATACAGTGATATACTCTCCCCTTTTTCGATTCATCTGGCACATTCTCCCCTCTTTTCCATATTTAATTCATCCCCCTTACTAGTGCACACATCCCCTCGTCAATCAGACATTCCCATACATCTAATGGCACTCTATTCGGCCCGGCTGCTCCTCCCTTTTTGATCCCCACTCTCTCTGTCTTTACCTTTTCCACACTAATTTCCTCCAACGTCCCTATCCCCCTTAAGTATACTATAATCAAAGCGATATCTTCGTCCCATCTGTGAAACTGATGGAAGAGTATTGTGTTACAAAAATATGCTAATAAAAAAGAGGTAGGGTGGTTATGTATAGACAATAATGCCAGAATCATGATCCTGCTTTAATAGAATTAAATTCTGTAACAAATTCTTAAAATAGTTTAAAAAGAAGAAGAAAATATGAATTAAAATAAAAACACAGCCAAACGAGAGATACAAACGTGTTTCCACATACTGTAGTATTAATATTAGTATATTCTTACTTTGTTCAGTGTAGAAACACTTCGCACTTGTTGAATTTGCTTTGTAGATGATTTAACAACTTCATACGTAGGATGCGATTCTAGCCACTGTTCGAGATTAGCTGCGGTTGGTGCCTCGTTTCCAGTCAACAATTTACCAGCTTTTCGATCATATACAATTACCTATACAGAAAGTACACAACAATAAAATATCGTTCTTGTATAACTGTTAATCCTACAAATTTAAATGTGAAGATGTTAATTATAGAATAAACATACAACACTAAAATATGCTTACACAATTTTAAATATTATAAACTGTATCCTATTAGGCTTTTACCCTAATAGTGTTATGAATTATTTATTTAATCGATAATGTATTGATCAAAATAAATAAAGTTGATAGATGTTTACAAACAAAATTATTTATATCTATTTATGATGATTACCTCTGCGCACCTTGTTTTCTAAAATATCAATACTTATGATGACAATAATTATCAATTTATTCCCATCATAAGTTCATATACAGGGTGCCTCAATAAGGCTGGCGGGCGGTTTTATTTCAGAAACTATGATACTTAGATCTTTGGGGAATATTTTGCGGTACGAGATTTCAATGGTAGAAGACGTAACTGCAAGGTTTAAAAATAAACATTAATATTTTTGTAAAAAGTCCTTATTAGTGATGGGAATTCAGGTTAATTCCATAAATATACCGCGATAAAGTACTGATCTCGGTTCCGCCTAAAACTCAATAAATCTGGGCCTTAAACTGATAAACAAAAAAGTAACGAGCAAAAATATTTACTGCTAAAAAACAGTAGTTTTATTTTATTTTATGTATAATAAAACGTATACCTAATTACATATTGTATCATTTCCAAATGATTACGATTCATTTTAAAATTCAATTAATTTACAAATTTATGACTGTAAAATTTAAAAAAACATACTTAGAAGAGACCTTTAAATTAATTGTATATTTAAAAGACGATTTGTATATGTTACCTCTGTATAAATCAAAAAGATTAACATTTATCAACGCTCAACTCAACAACACCGACCAATAATTACTATCCTCGCAATCACTCGACCATTAATGTATCTCGTTTTGGTTTTGTTAGAAAACGAAACGAAAACGGTATTGATTAGAATCGAAATCATCATCGCTTTGCATCCGATGCGGCATGCCAGTGGTCGGTGCCATAAATCCGTGTCGTAAATGCGGCGTCAGTCGCGGTGGAAGGCGACGAAAGTAAAGCAAAGAAAAGGGCTAGAACGCCCTCAAAGTGGATGAACAAGTGTCGGAGAAGTAGTGGCGCAAGAAGTACAACAAAAATGAATTAATGGTTTAATAAGATAACTGAGCACATTTCGTCGTTTCAATCTGAAATAGGCCATTATAATTGAAACATAAGCGACTCATTTTACCTCTCCCCAGATCTGAATGTTTCAAGAATGTACCTAGAGATATATTAAAAAAAAAATTATGCTAAGCCTCCTCTTTCTTTGCAGTGGTACAATCAAATTGCAAGAGCCAAGAGTATAGCTGGAACTTCATCATAGACGGTTAGAAGTAGCAGTGAAGGCTATGCAAGAGGACATCCGAAACGCAAAAAGTTCTGATGCCTATGTGATTAGCTACGATATGCAGCAGTATATGTATACACCACAGCTTCCACACTCTGCCACAGCCGACAAAGGTATAATGTGTTTTTGGACAGAAATCATGGGAGGTCGTGGTTTAACAGAAGTGGCCCACTGTATCGACAAATTTTTGACGATGGAGATTAACACAAACAAGAGGAAGCTAATTGTTTGATCGGATAACTGCGGTGCACAAAATAAAAATCAGATAGTGTTAGCAATGTACCTCATCTTACTGGCCAAAGGAATATTTGCCGAAATTGGACACAAATTTCCTGACTTGTGACAGAGTTTTTGGTTTAGTGGAGAAACGGAAGCGACGATGTTAGGCAATAGTGCCCATGGATTTAGTGCGAATCATGGCAACAACAAAATGTACCAATCCTTTCCTGATCATAGTAATGGAGGGTTTTCATGATTGGGGCGAATGATAGCGCATACCACGAAGTTAAAAATCTCCGAAGCTGTTAAATAAGATTAAACAGAGATGATTTTGGAAAGGTGGAAGTGCGCACTTCTCACGGTCATCTACAATCAAGTACTAAGGTCAACATTTTGAAACCTGGCAGGTCCCTTGCTGAGTATGCCGCGATTGATGTGGATGAATATTTTACAAGAAACGGATTGCCACCGCATAAAATACAGCACATTAGGGCAATGTTGTCCTTTCTTGACACCGCAGCCAAGGAGTACTTTTCACAGCTGTCTGATAATATTAGTTAAGTTTACGATTATAAGTTTGACATAAATCAATCAGACAAATTAATTTGACTATTTTGTTAATTTGCAGCATCTATGGAACCAAAACAAAAATGCAAGTGACATTGCTCATACAACGTTTTAACGGGCACAACTAGCAGACACTTACAACGATTTGACAACCTTGCCTACTACATGTACTTTTTTCCAAAAGTTATACAACCCATGTTTTATTTGAGTTGTTTCTCAAACCAGAAAGTATAAAGTGGTGTTATAATAAAAGACAAGGTCTATACTTTTAATTGTCTTCAGTATAATACATAATTATCTTCAGTATATGTGTTCGAACTGACAAATTGATAAAATGGCACTTATTACGTTTTGAAAAGGCAGGCCTCATATATACAAGGGAATTATTTAAAAAAACATCAATAGGAAGAACAAAAAGTCTTAACCCAAATTAATCACCTAATGATTGCCACACTAAAAAAGAAATTACTAGCCTATGTTTATTAATAATAATAACCTTTATTTGGCATAAACAAATTCTTCTTAAAGGTAAATACATATAAATTCAATATAAAATTTAAAATACTACTCAAATGATTTTTGAGTAGGTAAATACATATAGTAAAAAAAAATTTAATAATAAAGAACAACTCAATATATACTTCGATATTTACAACACAACGTAATCAAATAAAAAATCCAATCAATTAAACTTAAAGTTTAGTTTTTATAATTATTAAATAATGTTCTAAAATACAATTAATAATCCCTTATCCCTTAAATTTTCGCCCTTATTCTATCTCTCTCACCCCTTTCTCCCCACTTCCCTTTTTCTATTCCTTTCCCTGCCTCCCTAAATCCTTTCCCCCTCCCCTGTCTTCTTCTCTCCCCTCACCGTCCCTTTCTTTATAGCTACCTCCACCTGATCCCCTATGGAAGAGATGATCTGATATGCGTCATCTTTAGTCTCCTTTCTTCCCCCTTATCTTCTCTACTATTCTTTCCATAATTTTCT